>BQNB010007904.1:0-84102 GCA_026074375.1 Tanacetum coccineum | reverse complement strand
TTAAGACCTTCCCGCCATTTTCGAGTTTAAATTGGGAAGGTGCAGGGTAACGGGGTTAAGGGGGTAAAGGGTTGAAAGGGTAACGGAGTTAGGTATTAGGGACTAACGGTGAAAAGTGGTAAGGACTGACTATGTTATTCCTTGGGGACTAACAGTGTAATAGGTTTAACAGTGGTATGGTTAAGTGGGCTAAGTCTGGTGGGTTTAGGAAATGGGCTTGTTTAGGCCGGTTTAATTAATTTTTGGTTTTGGGCTTTTATAGTATAAAAGGCTTTTGTATAAAATATTGTGGGCTGACCCGGTCCATTAACTTGGGTTGGGTTGGCCCACTAAGATGCGTACGCCTTTGGTTTCGGTTTTCCACGCTCTTTCCAATCCCGTGCTTGGTTTTGTCTGGTTTTTGCCTTGTTTTTGTCATTTTATGAATATCCATTACCTGCACAGTAAATACTCAAAACAAGCTTATATTTGGCATTTTAAGTCTGTTTTTGGTCATTTAAGCTCGTTTTATTAAGAAAAAGGTATGTGTATTTAAGCACATACCAGCAACCCGCATGGTCAGCATCTGCAAAAGCTATTAGAGCAATGCAAGAATCCTTCGGATACCACAAAGCAATATTAATGGTTCCTCGTAGGTATCAAAAGATTCGCTTAACCGCATGTAAGTGCTTTTCGGTAGGCTTTGCCTGATACCGGGCACACATGCACACAACAAATACAAGGTTAGGTCTACTGGCTGTGAGATACATAAGGGTGCCAATCATTCTACGATAACGTGTAGGATCAACGACTTTCCCTTGTGGATCTTCATCCAGTTTGGATTTCTTCACCATTGGAGTATCCGCTGGTTCACAGGTTTCCAAACCATACTTTTTAATAGATTCTAGAGCATATTTAGATTGATTTAAAAAGATGCCTCTAGGACTCTGAGAAATCTGTAATCTTAAGAAAAATGATAGTTTGCCCATCATTGACATCTGGAATTTTGAACACATTATTTTTTAAAACGTTTCACAAAGATCAGGTTTAGTAGAAGCAAAGATAATATCATCAACATAAATTTGTACAAATAATATGTCCTTTCCTTCACGTCTGACGAACAATGTTGGATCGATGGTGCCTTTAGTGAACTTCTGGGAGAGTAGAAATGATGAGAGAAAATTGTACCAAGCACGTAGAGCTTGTTTCAACCCATAAAGAGCCTTCTTTAGCTTATACACATGATTAGGATTCTCTGTATCTAAAACTCGTTCGGTTAACTAACATAGACCTCCTCACACAGAATGCCATTCAAAAATGCGGTCTTCACATCCATTTAGTAGATGACCATGTTTATATGAGTAGCGAATGCAATAAAGATATGGATGGCCTCAGGTCGTGCAACTGGAGCAAAAGATTCCTTAAAGTCTATGCCTTCTTCCTGACGATAACCTTTCGCTACCAAACGAGCCTTGTTTTTTAATACACCTCCTAGCTCATCGAATTTTACCTTGTAGATCCACTACAATGTAATAACCATTACACAATTTGGATGAGGTACGAGCTCCCAAACTTCAAGACGTTCAAACTCGTTGAGTTCTTCTTGTATGGCTTCAATCCAACAGGATTCTGTCAATTCGTCTTTATAACTCTTTGGTTCAACAGAGGAAAGGAAAGCATCAAAATAACATAATAGAGCTTCGTCTTGTAGTTGTTGTCGAGTGGAAACCGGTCTAGAAGGATCGCCAATAACATTATCAATTGGGTGATCTTTGGTCCATTTGTTGATGTGTTCAGGTGGTTGATTGATTGAATGCACATGATTTAGAATAACAACGTGGGTAGAGGATTCTTTAGAACTAGGTTATAGAATTGGAAATTCAACAGAGGGATTATTATCCATGTGTGCAACTTCGATATCATGGTCAGCTTCTTCAACACCGAGAGGAATAACTAGGGATGGTGTTTCTGGAGGTGTTTGTGAAGTACTTGTTGATGGTGCATCTTGATCAATTATTGTTGAGGAAGGTGTACCGGTTGAAACAGCAGGTTATGGTGCAATAACTGCAGGAACTTGATGATCAACACTTGGTGGAGGATTTAGGTACTCATCAAACATAGGTTGAAACAATATTTCCCAATCGTTCTTTGTTGGTGGAACATATGGAGTTAAAGAAGGAATGTTTGGCACGAGTCTTGAACTAATTGTTCTAAGAGTCAAAAGTTTAGTCCCGGATCTTGAACTAAATTGTTCAGAAGTTATTGCTGTCAACTCATCAAAATCAACATGTATAGTCTTAATAATCATTCGGGTCCTTTTGTTGTAGATTTGAAATGCTTTCTTCGCGAAAGCATAACCAATAAAAATTCCAATATCAGCCTTCGGTTTTAACTTACCAAGATCTTCACCGTAATTAGTGGGATAACAAAGAGCACCAAAGACGTGAAGATAGGATAAGTTAGGTTTTCAATCATGAAGAAGTTCATATGGTGTTTTGTTGTGATGTTTTCGGATTAATAATCAGTTTTGTGTATAGCAAGCTGTCGCGATTGCCTCCACCCAAAGAAATAATGGAGCCTTTGAAAAGATCAACATGGTTCGAGCAGCTTCAACTAAAGTACGGTTAGGTCTTTTGACAACGCCATTCTGTTATAGAGTGCGAGCAACTGATGTTTGATGTGAGATTCTGACTTCTTCATAGTAAGCCGTTAGTGTCTGATTGACGAATTCAGTGCCATTATCAGTCCTGATGTTATGAACGGTTACATTAAGACAAACTTGGATCATTTTTAGGAATTTAATTATGAACTCTGGAACTTCATCCTTTGAACGTAGAAATTTCACCCATGTAAACCGAGAAAAATCATCAACAATAACCAGTATATATTTTCTCCCATTGATACTTTGAACCCTCATTGGCCCGCAAAGATCCATATGCAGCAGATAGAGTTTTTATTAAATGGAGTCTTAAGCTTTGGGTTTGTGGGAGTGTTTCTTATTTTTACCAAGAGCACAGGCAGAGCACAAATGATCCTTCTGATACTTTAGTTTTGAAAGACCTCGTACTAGGCCATGTTTGGCAAGAAAATTGATATAATCGAAGTTTAAATGAGATAACCTTCGAAGCCACAACCATGACTTGGTCTTTAAGGCCTTAGACAAAAGAAATATAGGAGAAGAGATCAACAAATTGTCCATAGATAAAGTGTATAAATTTGAACCCCGAGATCCCTTAAGTAGATCAACACCGTTTAAGTCACGAATGAAACAGGTGTGTTTGCAAAAGGCTACTTCGAGATCAGAATCACAAAATTGACCCACGGAGAATAAGTTGTGACCTAACCCTTCCACATAATAAACCTGAGATATTGTAACGTTTCCCATTTGATAGTCTCCATAACCCATTATCTTAGCAATATGATCATTCCCAAATCTGACGGTACCCAAAAATTTACTGACGAAGTTAATGAGTTGAGAGCGATTTCTGATCATATGCTTTGAGCAGCCAGAGTCCAAATACCAGAGAACAATTTGGACAACCTGCAATCGTTAAAAGAAGAAGATGGAACATCAGAAATAGTGGATCCCCAAGAATGTTTGGGTTCCTTAGAGTTAGAAGTTTTAGATTCTACAATCTTAACTTTGCTACTAGAACCTACAGATCTTATTGCTTTTGGTCTCCTGCTGTAAACTAAAATTCCTAAGGTCGGTGTTACTACTGGTGTAATAGTGGTTTCCTTAGGAGGCATTATTTTATTCGAGGTAATCCTAGTTAAAGGGCACCTATTTCCAACTATAGTGAAGGTCCTACATGTAGGTTTCCAACTATATCCAGTTTCATTAAACACTTTACCCGTAGGTTTCCATACTTTTCTCATTTTATTTCTTTTAGATTTAGATTTCGAACGCACATCCGCATCATTCACATAATCAATAATGCACATATCATGATTAGCATCAAACAAACATTTGTTACATATTGCACAAATAGATTCAAACTTAGCATCTCTCACAGAATGCTTAACAAGTGCATTACTAACATGTTCAAAAACAGAATTCGTCTTATTCAAACTAGATGTAACTTTCCTAGAGTGGTATTCTACTTTATTCTTCTGATTGCTACTTGGTGGTCGCGTGATCCTATTGTTCTTTGTATTGCCTGAAGGCTTTGATCCGCTAGCACTAGTAGTAGGTTTTAATCCTGTAGAAGTCAACAAAGGCTTGTTAAAATCTTTGGTTTTAAGAGAAGCAGTCTGCTTGGCAATATTACTTAAAGATGTGACAGGTTTAGCAAATCTAGCTCTTTTGTATTTTTTCATCGGTGTGACAGCAACTAACTTCTCACTAGATTATGGTGAATTAGGGCATGTCTAAGAAACATAGATTAACAATTCTTGAACGTATTTTGTAAGCATGCAAGCATATTCTAATAGAGGTTAACTAGGATTTTGTGTTCTAGCGCGTTCTATAAATCCACGAAGAGTGTTAGTATATTCTATAGTCTTCTCAATGTAAACCTCATGAGCATCCATATTGTTCTTAAGCCTAGGAGAAATAGGTTCTATGTCAAACTTAAACATTCCTGGAGCAATAATGGCATTAGGTTTTGAAACCGCAATATTAACAACATTTTTCCCTTTAAGTTTCCTTAATTCATTTTTCAATGCTGCATTAGCAAAAACCTTTTCTTGAAGTTGAGCATTTAAATTCGAATTTTCAACAGACTTTGCATTAATTTGAGCAATTAAAGAGTCATAGTGTTCTTTTGATTGAACACGTATCTTTCTAATTGAGTCAAATTGGTCTTTGTAAATTGATTTCAAATGCTCTTGTTCTTTTCTCGAATTTTCATTTTCTGAAAGTAATTTTGCCACACTATGCTCCAACTCAATGTTGATTGTTTCATTCTCAGCAATGTCTTTCTTTACATTTTCCAAACTATCTTTTCCGCTCAAAGATTTAATCCTATCCTTCAACTTTCTTATAACTATGTCCTTCTCTTGTGAGCTGGCTTTCAATTCATTTATTTCAAATAATTGATTAAATGTGGGAGCATTTAGGTTTTCACTAGAATATTCCCTTTGAAAAATCTCTTGATTAAGTTGAGTTGCTAGTTCCAATGATATGCAATGCTTTTCTAAAGTTGAATGACTTTTGACAAGTTTATCGTAAGCCTCTTTTTCAATGAAATCTCTCTTTTTGAGAAGCTCAGTCTCAAGTTTCAGACACTTACTGCAATCATTCACACATGACTTTTTCACATCAAGAATATCTACAGAATTCGAAACAATATGCACAATTTCTTGAGACATGATTTGGTTCAAAAGTTGATCATTATCAATCCTAAGTTGTTTGATTTGAATTTTAAAAGCATTTTTGTCTACAGAACACTGATCAACAACAGCCTCCATTTGGTTAAAAACAGTTTGAACTTCAGTAATTTCATCTATAATAGTTTTATCAAACGCATTAAATGTGTCTTTTAAAACTTTTAAAAACGGAATTATTTCAGTTACAAAACATTCTTTTGTATGTTCAAAACCCCAAGACCCTGCAATAATAGCATCATGTGTTAGTCTCTTTTTCACCAATTTGTCAAAATTGGCAAGTTGATATTTTAGCTTTTAAGACTTTTATTTACCAAACTTACCTTAGGAAGTTTACAAGAAGCTTCGATTCTAACAGGTGTATGTGACTTAACTGGTGTTTCAGAAAGGGACGAATGTTTTAACCAAAAAGCTTGTTCTGCAGACAATTCTTTTTGAGTTACAAAACGTTTACCAAAATATTCTTTAATCTTATTCAACTTTGAATAATCAATTGAAGAAATCTTAATCTTCTTTTCTATTAAAATTGAATAATTTTGTTTATCATGCATCTTTGATTGACTCTTTTCTTCCAAAATCAATGTCTCTTCATCATCAATAACAGAAATCACAGTATGTTCTTTAGCAATAACACTACCATCATATAATGTTGGTTGAATCCGCTGAGCTTTTTTAAGATGGAACGGATTTTGATAACCAAGAGCTTGTTTGTGGGTGTCATCGTAAAAAACTTGTGATTTCGTTAGCATATGCATTGCTTGCGTAGATTGATACATCTTACAAATAACATTCTCCAGTTCTTTATTTTGTCTTTCCAAAACAATTTCCTTGTCAATGTATTTAGACTCTTTTTCTTTAGATTCTGTTTTGAAAACAGTTAATGTTTTTTTATAAAGACTCCTTTTCATTGACATTATTAGAAAGAGTTTCTTTAAGTGTATCGATTTCCTACTGAAAAGCCGCAAGCTTTGCATTTCTATACCGAATTAAATCATCCATTTGAGAATCTATTAATTTTTTCATGTTTATTCAAATCTATATTAAGTCTTTATTCAAAAATGGCGACTCGTTCTTTGTATCTCTCAAGCTCAGCGGTTAATGATTCATTTACCATTTTATTTGTCTGATTTTCCTTATCTAGATGAGCTACATGATCAGTCATTTGTTCAACTAAAGATAGCACCAATAAATCATTAGGTGCAGAAGAATTAGTATCCTTAATAACTGCATCTTGTGACTCTTGCAGATATTGAGAATACGGAATGGTATTACTATCACTATGTATCTCATTATCTTGAAAGTCATCAATATGTGTTTGTTCAGAATACTGCATCTCTTGCACATCTTGATTAATCATATCATTCGGATAAGAATCGAAATATGGTACCTCAGAGAGAACTTCAAGATCACAGCTTGAAAGATTTGCCATCAGAACCGCTTTAGCCGAGGATAAGTCATCACAATCTGTCACACCCCCAGACGGGGCCTGGACTAAATATGTGTCCGAGGGCGTGACGTCATAACAATCCGAACACAAAGCAATAAAGAACGACCACTAATCATGGATGTTTGAAAAATAGGTGTACTTGTTGCATAAAGAAAATTAATTTAAGTTTTACAACCGGTCATAAGAAAGTTAGATGTAGCGGAATAAGCAACACAAAGTTTGATAAAGACAACGTGTATAAAATAGGATAAAGTCTTGAAGATCGTCAAAGTCACCAAGCCATAGATCCCCACTATTTAGCACCAAGAAATAAATCCAAGCTAAGCACAACAGAGAAAACATGTTTTAAAAAAACGTCCAACTAATGTTGGTTGAATTCATAGGTTTAAGTTAAAGCAAGAGAGGACGACAGAGATTTCAAAACGTTATTCGACTACTAATAACAACCAACATCACATAAAAGTAATTTAACTGTTTATGCTAAGCTTTATGAACATCGATGCTACTAACAACATGTCATAACATCTCATGCCACATAGTAATTCCATTCCCTTAATTGGTGTCCCAAACCAAAGGACCCAACCACAACGCACATCGACATACATATACTTGTTTGTTCTTTCGAGTTAATGTGGCACCAAAAAGCAGTATAGGGAAAATTAGTCCCAATAGGATCTAAATTACGTCATCTGCGCGCTCACTTACCAAATCCAATTGCCATGAGGTGACTATACGTGAGATGGGAGCCGCTGGTGATAGGGGGGACGGGTGGCAATAATGGGTTTGGGGTTGTTAAAGGCAAAGGCTAGGGCAACACAGTAACAGAGTAAAACTCACTGTGTAGAGATCTTGTCCAATTTTAAAAAAGGCAAGCAATGTTTCTCACCCCCGAAAGTATATAAGCGATTTGTAAAATCGGTAAAAAACATGAGGGCTATGATCTCACCTTAGAAGCAGAGTGGTGAATCGATAATCAACGAGGGAAAGAATAAAGCTTAGAAGGTCCTAACACGGCGACCTAAAACATGAAACGCATCTTAGTATAAACGAAGGATAAACCGAAAACTTGTACGAACACGCTTTCAAAGAGAAAAACATCCATATGTGTTTTGTGCCTTTAGTTTTGTTTAATAAAGTATGACTAAATAAAATTACAAAGTTTTTTTCGAGTTAATACTTGCGTTCAATTCCCAAAAATTACTACTTTTAAAAAAGAAAGTATTAGTTCAAGACGTTAAAAACCGACCCCCCTAATATTTGTTAATTTTCCTCCATATTTTTCAAAAAATGCGCTAACTAACCATAATCGCTTAACTTCCAAGTCTGATCCGCTAGTTTTTAACAAACTTACTATTTTTCGTACTTTTAATCGATTTCCCTAAAAATATTTTAAGACGTCTTCAAATGAAGATAATCTAATATATTGTGTTAACGATAATAATGTTTTTGCTAGAGTTTAGAACACACACACACACACACACACACACACCCGAAAGTGTCCGAAAACCCTTTTTTACAATCACATCAACACAAGACTAATTCATTTTGGTTTTTGCGAAAAATGTGTTTCAAGTTTCCAATTTGGCTAAAACTTGGTGGCAGTTTTAATGTCCTAATTTTAAAGCGCGATATGTGGAAAAACTAATCTAATTTCTATAACAAGCTCTTCAAAAACTACTTTTAAAAAACGCAAAATGAAAAACATTTTTTAAAGGTCGCTCAAAACCCCAAACATTTTCGACAGCAAAGCACTTAATTGTTCCAAATAATGCAACCAAAAATTCCACCCAAACTTCATATAGTGCCTAGTCTAGCCTAATCTCCATTCCACAACTATCCCCACAACAAAACCACACATAAAAAATCTAACCTTAATCCATCATTACTATTATTGCATGCAACCACGTGGTTCACCTTGGCCTTTCCATAACACTATATGTAATTTTAAAGAATGCAAAAAGAGTATCTATTTTTGAATCCATATTGTTTATTTTTCAAAATAAAAAATTTGCACAAACACAACGAGATATGTAAAAAGATGTAATCAAAGTTAGATATAAAAGAAAGAAAATGAAGTGATGACAAAAGTACAGTTGTGGTTTTCAGAAGTTCTACAGACTTTGTGTTGCTACTTATACAAGTAACAACTGCTAGTTCTACTTTAGTGGTTGCTGTGAATAACGCTAAAGGCCTCAAGAAAAATAGAACTAATAAGTTAGTACTGTATATAAATTAGTTAGTACTTTACTGCCATTAAGTTATTACTGTTAGTAGTAAAGTTAGTACATGCTAGCATATAATTAAGATAGTAAAACTAGGCTTAATGATATGCATTTGGGGATAGATTGGAATAGATAGCATGATCACTTAACGGCTTTGTTTTGTAAGTCCTATTAAGGGTTTCACACAGACACACCTACCTTGTTGTATAAAAGGAACCCTAACGGCAAATAAGTTTACATATAATACAAGATATCACAAATATTCATAATTAGTAAATCTGTAACCTAGCAGATTAAGAGTCATCACAGATTCTGTTTTAATACATTGGTTCCTCTTAGCCAGTATTAGTTAGTTTTTTCTCCTAACTTAATATATTTTAATAGTCATTGTTTCTTTACTTGTAATTAGTTTGATCATCCAGATTAGCTACCACCCTTAATAGGCTAGAAATATCTATTCATTGGGATCAACAGTACACTTACAAAAATGAGATGAACAAATGGATGATGACGACACAAGATATCAAACCCAATATGTAGATTCTTAAATAAACCCAAAAAAGATGAAACCCTAACACTTAAGTATCTTGGAAAAACCTTGAAAACAAACTATGACAAACCTTTGGAACACCCTTGATATGACAAGAAATTGAGATTAGAAATATAGTGATTTCGTTTCCATAGAAATCAAAAAGCCTATGAATGGAGTTTGTGTATGTGTTTGTTGCAAGAAGGAAAGACAGCTGCTCAAAGGGCAGCAAAAGGGAGAGAAAGGAAAAATTTTTGTGAGGCAAGTATTGTGATGAATGACCTAGACTTGTGAGAACATGAATGTAATTATAAGGGTGCCGGAAAAGGCCGCTAGGTTTAGAGATGAAGAAATGAACCCATGGCTTGGTGAAAGCTTATCAAAAATGGTGCACCAAGGAACCTTAGGTCCTGTGGTTCAATGCGTGTGCTAGCATAAGGGGGACGGGGACCAAAACCATTATTCTTGGACACCAAAATGAAAGTTAATTGGTTAATTTTTACTAGTGCTCAAGTGATCCAATTCTTGTAAGTGTATATTGGTGCATGGAAAGGTTAAGACAAGGGGTTACTATCTCCATTTCATGCATGCATAATGCCAAAAATAAAGTGAAATGATTCTTCTTGATTTAATTTGAGACTTGGTTTTTGGGTGTTTGAGTTATGGGGCGTACAAATATTTTTTTTAACAGGGAGGAGGGGGAACGAAATTTTTGACTTTCCAACTTGATATGGTTGATAACTTGAGTTTACACAAAAAGATTGCGGGTTTCCGGGCTTCTGTTTGATCAAAAACGCGAAAAACGTAAAACGCACACGATAAACGTAATAATCGCAAACGAGAGTGTACGCACTCCATGTAACACTTTAAAATGATGAAATGACTCATATAATACGCAGATTAATCCAATCCGAAGTCGGAACGCAACCGATGAAGTTTTTTATTTTTAGATTTAAATGCGAGACACCTTTTCTGGTTAATCAACAGGCAATTTAACGCGTAGCTTATAATAGTCTATGAACACGGCTCAGTTTCCTCGTGTATTTAAAACAAAAAAAAACTCAAGTCGAATTGCAACCGTAGTTCTCAACTATTTGGCAAGAATCTTAAAATGGTCCGAATAATAACTGAGGGTTTCAACTTTCCCCGTTTGCCGAATCACTCCTTTCTAGGGTCGTGATCAACGTGAAGCTTGTAGATGATCTTGATTTTGGATGATCTTCTCTTATATGTGTCACGAACAATTTCTGTGCCATTAAGCTGAGCGTCTCCCACCTCAAGCCCACAGATAGGTGAATGCATTTGTGACCATAAACAACGCCTCAAAGTGCTGCTTTAATAACTCGTACTTATAGCAGTTGTAGTAGGTTTAACTTCTATGTCAATGGTTGATTGTCTGTCTAGTTCCCATTCCGAAGTCCATCACCACGTCTCGTAGCAATGTCCTTCTAACGTTGATGTTTTCCCTCACTTTGACCAACTGTTTTGTTGGTAGGGTAAGCCGTACTCATATCCAGTTGAGTACCTAGGGCTTCGTTCAAAACGAAATTTCCCTCGAAAGATACTTAAACTTACGTCTCGGTCAGAATAATCCGAAACTGGCACTCCCATGTCTCGTAAACTACTTCCTTCAAGTAATGACTCGTCAACTTCTCCATGTGTCGGTTTCCTTCAATTGGTAAGAAATGGGCAGACTATGTGAACGTTCTACAATTACCCAAATTGTAATCTTAGACCAGACGTCGTCCCTTAGGTAACTATAACGAAATCCAGAGTAAAAATGTTTCTCTCCATTTTCCATATTGGGAATAACAGGTTTGAAACCAACAACCAGAGGTTTTTTTGGTAATCGGACTTTAACCTTTGCACAAGTCATGGCATTTTTACTGACATATCTTGCAATTCTGCTTCATGTTGGTGCAACCATGTATAGCTTCTTCAAATCCTTGAAATACATCTTGTCTGATCCAGGGTGGATCGAAGACTTTCGACCTTAAAACGACCTCGTGCATAATTAAAGGCTCTCAAGTTACAAAACATAGTATCCCAACTTCTATTCTTCAAAACACATATTCCATCTGGACACGTGGCTCCAGATTCCTTAATCAAGCCACAACCAATCTTTTCGTTCCAAAATTCTTCTTCCTTTCTTGCCTCAACCTGTGCATCAAGATCTGCCAGTGAGGATAAAACCATTGTCAAAACAGGCTCGAACTCGTAGTGGCCTTAGGATAGGTCTACTCTTGTCAGCGCATCGCTCAGCCACCACATTCCCGCCTTTGCCCCGGGTTGAAAACGTAACTTAAGAGTTGTAGTCACTTAACAGCTCCTAACCATCCTACTTTTGACTCTATGTTCAACTCTTCTCTGAATCTAAATATATTGCAAACCACTTATGATCAGAATGAAACACAACGTCACTTCATGCCATAAAGGTAATGTCTCCACATCCTTGAAGCAAGCACACAGCTCCTAATTCCAAATCATATCGTCGTGGTAATTAGGGCTCTCTCTATGTAGATCATAGAGTATGCGCTTGTGGGGTGGGGCAGGATTCATAAGACAATGAACTTTTTTCTCCTTCTACATCATCACTGCGCCTAATCCCTTGTGAGAAGCTATCACACAAATATAACTAAGAAAGTTTTCACTTTCCTTCGGGAAATGCCAAAATCGGTGCACTAAACAACTTTTGCATCAATGATCTGGAAAGCAGTTTCCCCTCCTTTTCATACCCCAATTGAACGTTACACTTTCTTTCTGAGTCAGCCTTCACACACTAGGAATGTGGCATCCTTGGGAAGAAACCTTCGATAAATCGTCGGTAGTACCCGGCAAGACCTAGAAAATGGCGAATTTCCTTCCTGTTGGAGTCCCCCCACTTGGGTGATTCCCATTCCTTGATTGACTCCAATCCTTATGCAAGATCAACGTGAATGCCTTCAACTGTCAATTCACGTGTCCAAGAAATTGTACCTCGACAGCTAAAATTTTCACTTCGAGAACTTGGCGGAAATTCTTACCTATTCTTGACACTCCAAAAATTATCCAAAGATGTGCATCATGTCTTCCTTGTTTTCGAGTAGATCAAGATATCATCGATAAACACGATCACAAATTTATCTAAGTATGGTTTGTATACCCGGTTCATCAAGTCCACGAATACTGCCGGCGCGTTAGTTAACCCGAAAGGCATCACTTGGAACTTGTAGCGACCATAAGCGGTGTCCTAAAAACCGCCGCCTTTTGGTATATCCTCGTCACAAACTCTGACGTGTGGTGATAACCAAACCTATCAAGTCGATCTCGAGTACACCTTGGATCCCTTGCAACTGATCAAAAGACAAGTACATTCGATTCTTCGAAAGTGTTGTATCGAACGTTAAAGTAAGCATTGTTAAGTTCTACGGATAAGTTTCCGATACCAAAGTCCGAAAGCGCCGTCATCTTATTTGACAAAAATAAACCTTAAGCTCCCCAGAGTGGGAACTTGGCTATAAATCCTTGTCGATAAAGTTCTTAATAGTAGAGTAGACAATTCCAGTCATTTTCGACGATGCTAATCTATAACGTGGCACGCGCTACCTGTGCAGCCCCTGGACTTAAGTCGATTTTGGAAATTCAAATGTCTATCGGTGGGTAATCCAGGTAAGTCTTCTGACTCCCATGAACTCATACCTTTTTTAATGTATCAATATAAACAAAAATAATAAATACAACAAGGACAGAATTCGCGTGATCAAGAAACCGGAAAATAGTAATAGAGTTGTTCCCGGTGTCGTTATGTCCCAACGAGGCAATGAGATTGGAAAATACGAAAGACGCATTATGTACGATTGGTGTATTGAATAAGACCAAGGATGAAATTTTTGTGATGCTAATACTAAAAGCAAAAGCACATAAAAAATAAAAGCATAAGAGAAAATAAGGGCTGGAAACAAAATAAAAGCCTAAAATGGGTAAAAAAACACATTACTTTGTTACACTAAGACAAAATAAAGAGCTCAAATAAGCTGAAGACAACTCAGAATAAGCTAAACTAACTACTAAATAAGGCAAAATCAAGAAAGCAATAATATTAAGCAAAAGCAAGGAGAAACTTCAGCATTACAACAACAGTAAACTACCAGTATCAACTACACAATACTAAACTTTGGAGTTAGTTACTGATAGCTTAAGGTTATACTTGTTAAGTATCAATGAAGCAAGAAATACGCAAATAAGCTAAAAAACAAGTATGTAACTACCCAAATAATTACGCCAGTAATCAGAAAACGCAACTAGATTATAACTATAATGCAAATAAGCTAAAACAGCTACAAACAGATAACACTATATAAACTAGAATGGAGAATAAACTAAAAAGTTACAACTGATAAACTCTTAGAATTATTATGAAAAGGCAATTAAGCTAAAGTAAGCTTCTACTAAAGACAGCAACAAAAATGGGCTTAATCTATTCTAAAAAGCTAAGGAAATCTTAAACAAGCAAAAATAATAAGCTAATTAGCAAGAATGAACCAACAGTACTAACAGTTTTAACTAACGGTACTAACTTGGAGTTAGTACTGGTAGCTTTAAGTTAGTACTGCTAGCTTTAAAAGTTCCAAAAATGAACTAGCAGTACTAACTTGGAGTTAGTACTGCTTGTTCAAAACAGCCCTTAACATTTCCAAAAATCATTTTTATTTCAAACTGATTAAAAACAGATTATCTAGTAACAAATTAAAACACTTCTAAGCAAATTTCAATCAAGAATAAGCACTTAAATAAGCTGAATTAGTCTAGCAGTATTAACTCAAAACCAACAGTTGTATTAAATGAACTAACAGTACTAATTAAGAAAGTGATACAAACTACTTTTAAACTAACAAATAAGCACAATAAGCACTTCTACAGTAAATAAGAAATGTAAGAAAAAGAGAGAACTTATAAAACCCTTGCTCAAAACAGGGTCAATCAAAGAATCTACAAGCTCTAGCTTGTATAAAACAAGCTAGTGAGAGTCCATAAGCCCATCCAGAACTGGCTTATCATCCATAAAGTAAGTTGTGGTATATTTGAGAGTGATTTTTGTAATTATCTCTTATCTACTTAACTTTTTAAATTTACTTAATTAAGGCAGCTTATTAATAAGCTGTATTGATGGCTTTTTGAACACAAAACAATACAATGAAGAAACTTGATAACTGGAATTGTAAATTAACTTAAAACCTCAAATTTGCATTTAAAACTTGAAAGAGTTACAAAGCTGAAAGAAAAAGCTGTAAATGACTTAAAAATTAAGCTGAAGATTAAAAACTGAAATTAATTAAAAACTAACTAAAAACTCAGATGCTACAAAGGCTTACAAAAGGCTCTTATATATAGCCGAAGTCTTCATCTCTTGGACTTGCAGCTTGTGCTTCTTTTGTGAGAGCAAAAACCAAGTGTGCTTGTTGTGTGAGGTGATTATAAAGCAAATCCTAGCCTTCAATTGCTTTTGTGCTTCTTTGGAGTCAATCTCAGCAATTGAAAATACTTTGGGAATGGTGTGGGATTGCCAACATGGCACTTATATAGCTGGGGGGAAGTGGTAGGGTGGTTGAAATGATTTTGGCTAGGGTGTCGAGTGGTTTTGCAAGGCAGGAGGTATGGGATGACATCCAAGTTGTAACTGGGTTTGTTGGGGCGGGAAAGAAGGCTTTTTGGGGAAGTAGGCAGTTTTGTCCCCTCAAGTTATATAACTTGAATGCAATCTTTGCCCGGTTTACAATTTTGCCCCTTGTCTTTTAATTCTTGTAATACAACTTGAGGTTTGGTAATTTTTAGTCCCTCAAGTTATATTTTCTTCATGTGGATGACTTTAGATTTTGACTTGACTTGGTCTTTTCCATTCCGTGCTTGGCTTTGTTTGTTTTTGGCTTTCTTTTCGAACATCCGTTCCTGCACAATATAAATGCAAAACATACAAATACAATGTATTTTTGGTACGTTTTTATTCGTTTAAGTCCGTTTAGAATGGAAAATGGTATGTGTAATTAAGCACATACCACTCACCCCCACTTTACGTTGCTCCTTGGGCACTCCCTTCTGCTCCCAACTCATCTATTATTATAGCACAAACAGTGGAAACATTGGCGCTAATTCGGGGTATTTCGTCGATCCCTAAAATTTTTGTTTTCGTATAGGTTTTGCCGAGGCCAATATTGTATTTGTAACTTCGACCCTTTCGATTAAAATTAGGGGTGGTCTCCTATAAGGCCTACCTAGAAAATTGCAACATCTTTCCTTATAAGCTTCATCCTCACTGCCAATGAACCCTTCATATGATGTTGATTCTAAGTAGTCGGTTATTCCATCTAAGTCATCTTCATCTTTGGTTGTCCCACTGAACTAACTATCATCTAGCTTATCTAAGAGGGTGTCAAGTATTGCGTCTATTTTTTCTTCCCCACATTTCTCCAGGTCTTCCCATCCTTCATCAGTGTCATCATCTTCCTCACCAAATCTCTCTTTCCAATAAGCCTTAAGGAGCCTATCTCTAGTAATTTTGCATACTTTCCCATACCTTATTTTTATCCAATAGTTCACACTTAAGTTATCCCATGTAAGATTTATCCGCTCGTTATCATTAGTACTTTCCCAATAATGCTTTATGTCGCTGTCGGGCAAGTCCCCTCTGTTACATTTATTTTCGTATGGGTCACAGGATGCCCAATATTCGCGCACACCCTCATTTACTCGTGAAATCGCTTCACACCAATGCATCCTCTTTTGTGCAGGTCTCATACCTATTTCATTCTCTGTTTTTTCTATCCTTAGTTCTCCTTGGGTGATCACGCAACACCTATAAACTATTTCCTCATATGATTCTTGGATATCAATGTCACAAGTAAATATATCAGGATTGATAGCTAAGAGACGATTAAATTCACAGAATTCAGACTCATAAAGGAATAAATCACAATCTATATCCATTAAATCATTGCTATGAATGACATTAACCATATAAGCTCTTTCTACAGGAGTTGTGAATTTATAACTCTTTTTATTCATGTCAAAAATAATCCTGTCATTTCCAATCCCTAAGGAAATCTCTTTATTAAAAATGTTGATCTCAGCTTGAATGGTTGCAAGGAATGGTCTACCAAGAATCATAGTCTCATTTCTTATTTCTAACATATCGATAATTATGAAATCTGAAGAAAATAAGAAGTTGTCGATTTTAACAAGGATAGTTTCTACAAGTCCTAAAGGAACCTTCTTAGTCATATCTGCCATTTCAACTAGCATATTAGTTCCTTTAAGGTTAGCTAGTTTTAAATGTTCAAACATAGATTTAGTCATGATATTAATGCTTGCTCCTATGTCTGTCATAGCATAAAAATCTAAACTACCAATAGTGCAAAAAAGAGTAAAACTTCCGGGATTTATTTCTTTTGGCGGTAGTTGTCATGGAAAACCTTTAGACAGAAGATCATCATCTTCCCGCACATCAATAAAAGACACTTCATGGATTTCATTAGTTTCATTAGAGGATGCATTATTAATTGGTGCATCATCGTAAACTGCCTTGCATCGTCCAATTGATGACGTGGGAACTTCAGTAGCTGCTCGATAGCTGCTCGATTTGAGTTTCTAGGTTTTTAAGAGAAACCCCCTGGTTTCGAGTGTTAATTTCTGTGCTCTCTTAGATCTTTTTATCCATTCTTCCATTTTAGAACTTCTTCGTGTCGATTCTTCCAAGTGCTTGTTCATGAGTTCTTTTAAGCTCAGCCTTTTTCTCTAAAAGGTGGGAGATTGTCGACTCGTGTGTAGTATCCAGGTGGTCCTACACGATATTTCGTTCCATTAAAAGGTGAAGAACGTCCTTTGCCATATTTTACCTCTTCAACACTTTTAGCATCTTTGTTAACTGGGCATTCCTTGTCGAGATGAGGTCCATGGCAAAGCTGGCACCCGACTTGAATAGCGTGAACATTTTCCTTTAATTTTTTCATATCTCGACCAAGGTTATCAAGTTTACTAACAATAGCAGCCATTCCATCAGAATTATTGCTGCTAGATACGCTTTGGCTAGGTGAACCGTCGTTCCATTTGTGGGAGTGGTCAGCCATAGTCTGGATTGCTGTTAAACCTTCAGCAGGTGTCATACCAAGAATTGGCCCATGTGAGTCTAGTAATTAATGGTTCATAGTGCTCAAACCATTGTAGAAGATATTTACCTTTTGATGATTATTTATGTCATGAGTTGGGCATTTATATAGTAGGTTATTGTACCTTTCCCAAGCCTAGTACAATGTCTCTACTCCCTCTTGCTAGAAGTTGCGAATGTCTTCAAGTTGTTTAGCGGTCTTAGATGGTGGCCAATACCTTTGGATAAAGGCTTTTTGAGGAGATCCTAGGTATTAATGGTTCTTGGGGTTAGTCTATCCACCCACCTTTTTGCTACTCTAATAAGTGTGATTAGAAAAACATGAAGCATGACTGCATCACGTGTCACTCCTGGAATGTTAAACAAACTGACGATGTCCAAAACCCGCTTAATGTGTTCGTGGGCGTCGTCACTTTTGTTTCCTGAAAAGGTGTCTTCCCTCAATTCCTGCATGAATTGACTCTTAATCGCAAAATTGACATTGTCCCCAAATTTTGGTCTAACCACGCCTGGTGCCCGGTTTTCTCGAGTCAACATCGAGTATTGTTTCATGGTGAGGTTCTTAATATTTTCCCCAGCCATAATGATTTCCGAAAAATCAACAAAAATTAGTGCAAAAATGAAATGAAAAGAATGCAGAAAATCAAATTACTACTATTTTTTAGCTCCCCGGTAGCGGCGCCAAAAATTTGATGCTTAATTTCTTTTAAAGAAGTTATTTAACAAGTTGTAAATTTATAAAAACTCGTTCAACGATGTTTACACGCACTAACGGGCAAAGAACCCGGTCGTATGTAATCTAGGATTGGTAAATCTGAGGTCGTCCCAAGAGCTAAGTTTAGATTAATTATAATTTGAAATGTCACATATTTAAAAATGGTTTGAATAGTTTTGAGAATTAAGACAGGAAATAAAATGCGTAAAAGTAAATCGAGAAGAAAACTATAGGGAGAAAAACGTGCTAACCTAGTTATTTCATTACTATTATTTATGACATGTTTCCTAGTGCAAAGTCTAGTTATCGTTTCATGAATGTTCTAATATCAACATATCCGAATTGACTTTCGTGGTCTGTCCTATACTTCCAAGGATCCTAATTTCTCGAAAGCCTCGATGTTAAGGTATCCTGGTCGTAGCTATTAAGTACCAACCATCAAAAAGACTTGTCTATAACCTAAATAGATTATTAACCCTCTTTGAAAGAGTTCATGCTCTTTTTTAAGTATTTAGTGTAATTAAGGCGGTAATCGGATCGATTCCTACACTAGGATAGATGCCAACTTATCCTAGTACCTTGGTAATCCTAAGTTCAGCAGTTTGCCTAATAAAAGGACTAACAGGATCAAAACTACTTTTTAATATTGCCAAAACGTAAGGATCTATGACAAGCTATAAGGATATCTAACAAAACGATAATCAAACAGGAAACATTGATCATAACAATAGTAACTATATAACTAGGCTAGCACTAGAAGTGATTAGCCATTCATGGTAACAAAATAGTAAGAAATAATAGAGGAATTCATTGATCGAAAGCTCATAATTCTTACAGTAGTCGTTTATGAATGATTAAATAAAAAAGTAAGTAAAGTGATTTCTCCCTTGCACTTCAGATGAATTTCTTCGACCTATGGAAGCTTGGTTTACCCCTTGATGCTGTGGTAGAAAGGTTGATGTTGAATAAGCAGAATGAGTGCTCTATTTATAATACTCGAACTTGTTATGACGTAACCCTTGTGTGATGCTGATGTGGGCTTCCTTTTCGTAGGCTTAAAAGGTTACGGCGTAACTCTACATACATGTTACGCCGTAATGTTAACTAGGATACGTCATCAATCTTCAAACGTGGCAGGTTACGGCGTACAGGTTACAAGTAATTGTGTTGTAATCGTTGTGAAGACCATTATTGCCTTAATTGGGTTACGGCATAACGCCTGCGGGGTGGTTACGCAGTAACAAGTCTTGAAAATCCAACTTTTGCTTGTTTTTGTGTCCAAATCTCGTGTTTCTTGCTCAAATGCTTGATTTCTTCTTGTAAATAATAAATAAGTGATTAAGTATCATTTTTAGGCATTTATGAGATATTTACAAGCATTTTGATAGAGAATTTAATACTAAAAAGTATTAAATATTTGATGCTATCGAATAATCATAACAAACTTTGACCACAACAACAAACTTTGACCACCACCTAAAACCACAACTATTAAATTTTACCAATCTGACCACCAAAACACACCAAAAATAACTCAAATTGTTCAACAAACATCATAATCACATAAAAACATATCATTTACAACAAATCACACTTAAATCAATAATTTTTCAAAACATAAAAATGGCGGGAACATCTTTAAATAACCATCGGAACTCAAATAACTCAGAACACCACAACCAGTAAAGAAATTACATTCAATCACCCACTTTACCTCTATCTGATCATCTAAGATTGGTTCCGATTTCCAAGAAACACTATTCATGGAAAAGATCTCTAATGATAGCCTTGAATGTAAATAATCAAATAAGGATCATAACTGGGGAGTTTGCTGAGCCAAATAGGGATTCTGATTTAAAAGCATTATGGGAAAAGAACAATGACACGTTGATATCTTAGATTTTGAACATTGTAGGTGAACAAATTGGCAACAAATTAAACTTTATCAATTTAGTTTCAAAGCTTTGGATATAATTACAAGAATACTATGCTCAAATTGATGGTCACAGAATCTATCAGTTAAGTAATGATATAGTTCCGTTAAAACAAGAAAATTGCACAGTTGAGGTGTACTATCACAAATTAAAAGGACTTTGAGATGAATTTGATGCCTTAGAGGCACCTTACTTGTGTTTGTGCTTTTGTAACTGTGCTAATGGAAGAATTAATGGTAAGAGGGACTAGAGGAAAAGGATTATACAATTATTAATGGGATTTGATGAAAGTTATTCAAACATTAGGGGGCAAATCTTACTCATGCAACCACTACCCATAGCAGCAAAAGCCTACACCATGGTAAGACAAGAGGAAAAATGAAGAGAAGGTG
The DNA here is from genome assembly GCA_026074375.1 of Tanacetum coccineum. Classification (NCBI taxonomy): domain Eukaryota; kingdom Viridiplantae; phylum Streptophyta; class Magnoliopsida; order Asterales; family Asteraceae; genus Tanacetum; species Tanacetum coccineum. The sequence goes on along the minus strand of BQNB010007904.1, from coordinate 63,419 downwards.
TTGCACCAAAATCAGCTACTACAACAATCCTAAACAGCTATTCCAATAACTAAAAGTACAACACTGTACGTAGATTAAATGGCCAAAGGTACCCTGACCCAAACACTCAAAATTCAAGGTTCAATACATAAAGATCAATACAAACTGGTTATGAAAGGAGGAGCAGTTTCAAGAAGGGTGTATATTATGGAAATTGTGGCAAAGAGGGTCATTTACAAGAGGAATGTTACAAAATAGTTGGGTATCCAGTTGGTCATCCATTGAATGGTAAAGCTTAACCCACAAAGCAATTCAAACAAGGACATGATTACAAAAGGACTGTAAACATAGCTGGGACAAGATGAAATCAGCAAAGCAAGTACAACATGATAGAATGGATCACCATCTGACACACATGTCTCATCTAGAATGGATCAACTTCAGAATTAGCTAAACCAAGTTCTTCAAATGTCACAGACCCAGCATAACACCTCACATGATATTTTCTCATCTCATAGATTTAAATTACCCAAGTTTATTGCTTCCCTCATTATTTATCTTAAGATTGCCTGAATTATAGATAGTGGGGCCACATATCACATATCCACAACTCTCAAAAGCATGCACAATATACGGAAAGGTACTCCACCCATAACAGTCTTACTACCAAATGGTCAAACTATCAAAGTAACAACCACTAGATCAGTCACAATAAACAAATACATCACTATTCACAATGTTTTTTACATACCAACATTTACATACAACATCATTTCAGTAAGCAAATTGTTACAAGGCACTACAATCACTCTTATCCTAACCTCATCATTATGCATTTTTCAGGACCAGAATAGGAGGATTGAACATGGCAGCCTCTGTGATGGTCTATACTTCCTCTCATCATCACCTACACCCTCTGCAACCTCATCAACCATCCTTCACAATAGCAGCAACCCACACCTAGGACACTCAAGGCTTGGTCATTCTTCTATCCTAGTACTTAAAAGAATAGAATGTTTGTCTTCTTTGTTACCAAACACCACTAAATATCATTGTAATATTTGCTATCTTTCTAAACAGACTGCATTACCTTTTCATACAAGTACTTCACATGCTACTTTCTTATTTGATCTCATCCACATTGTTGTTTGGGGTCCTTACAAACACACAACAATTAACAAATGCAAATATTTTCTCACCATTGTTGATGATCACTCAAGAGCAACCTAAAATTATTCAATGCCAACCAAAGCACACACCATATCTAATGTTAAAACTTTCTGCTCATATGTTCAAAACCACTTTCACAAACAAGTCAAAACAATAAGGGGTGATAAAGGCACTAAATTCATAAATTCCTCACTCGATGATTATTTTCAAACTTATGGAATTATCTATCAAACATCATGCCCACACACACCTCAGCAAAATGCCAGGGTTGAAAGAAAACACAAACACCTTTTGGAAGTAGCAAGATCACTCAAATTCCAAGGACATTTCCTAACCAACTTTTAGGGATACTATCTACTTGCTGCAACCTACATCATTAACAAACTTCCATCCATAACCATTCAAAACAAATTACCCTATGAATTAATCCACAAACTTCCACCAGACCTAAGCCACATGAGAATTCTAAGTTGCAGAGCCTATGTTCATAATCACACTCCTAACAAATTTGCACCAAGGTCTATTCTGGCAATTTTTGTTGGTTATCCCTCAACATAAAAGGTTACATTCTCTATGACCCAAACACACACAAAACAATCATAAGTAGACATGTTGATTTTAATGAAATATAATTTCCTTTCTCCCTATCACAACCATCACCTACATTCCCAACAACATCCAATGTGACTGATCCAACCACCATACTAATTTTTCCCACCTCACATACAATTGAACACACAGAACCAAAAACACCCACAACTCAACATACATAACCAACCACACCCACAACTACACATACAGATCCAACACCCTCACCACAGACTTCAACCAATACACAAACTAATACAACTGCAAATACACCCCAAATAGAACATATGATACCTCCAAATCCACCTACACCACCACCTCCATTGCCTACTAGACTCTCCACAAGAAACAGACATGCCTCCAATAAATTTCCTGACTACCACTACACCTTACCCAAATCACTAATCCATAATGTTCATAAACACACGTATCATTAATACATCAATTACAATAACATCACATCCCAAAACAAAGACACCTCATTCATAACCTCAACAAAGCTGTGGAACCCCATAACTATGCTCAAGCATCTAAGGATCAGAAGGAGCTTCAAGCCTTGGAAGCAAATCACACATCGGGACTCACACTTCTTCCTCCTGGCAAACTTCCCATAGGGTGCAAATGGGTTTATAGGATCATATTTCATGTTGATGGTTCCATCGAGAGATACAAGGCCAGACTTGTGGCAAAAGGATTCACCCAAAATGAGGGAATTGACTACAAAGAAATCTTTGCTCCTGTTGCCAAAATGATAAGTGTTAGGGCCTTACTTGTAGTGGCAACAACTAACAACTAGAACGATACTCGTGCGTTGCCCGGGTATAACGATTCAATAATTTAAAAAAGAAAATATACAATTTGTATATAGATTTGTATAATTTTTAAGTTTGTACGTTTTAGGGTATATGTTTTTTTGTGTTGGTGGGTACTTGTTTAATGAGATGTGATGATTGATGTTTGTAAAGTATTTATTTAAAATGAAATGATAAAAGTAAAAGTGAAATAAAATTAATGAGATATGATGATTGATGTGTGTAAGGTATTTATATAAAGTGAAATGATAAAAGTAAGGGTCCGTTTGGTTTGAGGGTTTTGGAGAAGAGAAATGATACATCCACAAAAAATTATCCACACAATGATATGACATGTGAGTTGGACCAATCATGTTGTATGATTTTTCTTTTTCATCATTCTCATCACCTATATTTACATGACAAGTGTATGTGTGGATTTTCTTTTGTATATCCTTTGTGGATGTAGCATTACTCTTTGGAGAAAAGGATTGGGTTTAGTGATCATACAATGTGTTTGTTTACCGGTTTGGATTTAAAATTTGGTCTCACATCCGAAAATCTAGGATTCTACAAAAGATAGGCAGTGTGAAAGGTTTTTAATGCTAGGGCCCATTATTTTGCCAGATTGATTTCTACACCACAAGTTTCCCCGATTAAATAGTTTATTTTCTTTAATATTTAGCTAATCTATTTTTCTATTAATATTTTTACTCAAATTATAGTATAAAACATATATAAATTTATATAATTTCCTTCTCCTAAACCCACATCAAATCTAAATCCTAAACCTAATCCAAATCCTATTCTAAATCCATTTATAAACCAAACGGGCCCTAAAAGTAAAAAGATGATTGTGTGGAATATTTGTTTGAGGTGAAATTCAAAATTTTCAAAAATTACGTGACATAATTTATAACAAAATAAACTTTATATCAAATTTACACTACAAACTTTGTAACAAAATTTTACAATAGTCATTCCTAACCATATTATGTAGTATGATGCAAGTGTAAATTAAATCTGTAATTTTCTTAAGACTTAGCGACCGTGCAAGAGTTTTTATTATAACTATTTTTTTAGAACAATACCCGTGCGTTGCCCAAGTATAACAATTCAATAATTTAAATATATATATATATATATATGTGTGTGTGTGTGTGTGTGTGTGTGTGTGTGTGTGTGTGTGAATTTGTGTATTTTTTAAGTTTTGTATTTTTTTTAAGGGATGTGTGTTTTTGTGTTAGTGAGTACTTTTTTAATGAGTGCGATGATTAATGTTTATTAAGTATTTGTTTAAAAATATCAAAAATGTCAAAAAGAAAATAATTACATAAATGATTAAAATAAGGAAAAAAGAGTTAGAGGGAAATAGAGGAAAATATTATGTCGACAGATTATTTTGAATGTTTATCGTTTTTTAAGCGCGTAAATAGCAAAAACCTATTCAACATGGCCACTCACATAAACTATTATAAATGATAACAAATAAAGTGCCTAGTGTAATGTAAAGTTCCCATAACAAAATAAACTAAAAACAACAGTAAACTTTTTATTAAATTATCATTAAACTCTTGAAGATTGTCGACACATTTGTCCTACCCCTTTTCCATCTACTTTATCCTCCTATCAGTAATAATCCGATAAAAAAAATATAATTTTCGGCGAGACTGCAGCGGCGACAGCAAGTGTTCCGGCAAGTCAGTGAAAAAAACGCAAAACAAATATGTAATAATATTCCTGCGTTACAGATCTATGAGGAAACCAAAAAAGTTCCGGCGGCAGCAACTTTTCCGGCGGCAGCAGCTTTTCCGGCGACAAATACTTAATAAACATTAATCATCGCACTCATTAAAAAAGTACTCACTAACACAAAAACACACATCCCTTAAAAAAAATACAAAACTTAAAAAATACACAAATTCACACACACACACACACACACACACACACACACACACACACATATATATATATAATAAAACTCACGGGTATTGTTCTAAAAAAAATAGTTATAATAAAAACTCTAGCACGGTCGCTAAGTCTTAAGAAAATTACAGATTTAATTTACACTTGCATCATACTACATAATATGATTAGGAATGACTATTGTAAAAAATTGTTACAAAGTTTGTAGTGTAAATTTGATATAAAGTTTATTTTGTAAATTTTGTTATAAATTATGTCACGTAATTTTTGAAAATTTTGAATTTCACCTCAAACAAATATTCCACACAATCATCTTTTTACTTTTAGGGCCCGTTTGGTTTATAAGTGGATTTAGAATAGGATTTGGATTAGTTTTAGGATTTAGATTTGATGTGGGATAGATAAGAGTGTGTATGGTGGCGGCAGTGATGGGGCAATGGGTTCATGGTGGCGGTGGCAGTGTCTTACCCTATAGAGAGAAGAGGATGTGTGTGTTTTTTGAATTAGATATGTGATGGTTTGGTGTGATAGGGTGGTTTATATATTAGATAATATTGAATTTGAAGGGCTAGGATTTAATATTGTCTGCATTTCAATGGCTGAGATTCAATGACAGGTCATGATTTTTTTCACCGTACCGTCGGCAATAGAAAATAAAATTAGTTCATAGAATAGTTGGACATCAACAATGCCTTTCTTCATGGAGATCTCCATGAAGAAGTCTACATGACTCTGCCACAAGGTCTTCATCACTCACAACCTCCAAACACTGTTTGTAAACTCACCAAATCCCTTTATGGCTTAAAACATGCAAATAGACAGTGGTTTCACAAGCTAACCACTTTTCTGTTAAACATTGGTTTCACCAAAGCTATGCAGATACTTCCCTTTTCACATTGTCTAAAGGTGCTCAATTCACAACCCTACTAGTCTATGTGGATGATATCCTCTTAGCTGGTAATCACCAACCCACCATCCACAACATCAAGCAGCAACTTGACAAACAGTTCAGCATCAAGGATACAAAGAAGTGGAAATCAAAGAGTGTTACATTGCAAATGAGATCCTTGGTTGGCTTAGAATCATTTCTAAACTGCCAAAGGATCCGAATGATTGATATCTGATTGGACAATTACATAGAAGAAACTAGAAGCATTGATCCGAATATGTACATATCCTATACGCGAGGCTTTTACAGCTTGAAGATCATCCTTAAAGATAATAAACAGATTCTACCATTTAAATATCTCCTTCCAAGTATCTTTTACTAATTAAACCACATATAACAAATAGATTATTTTCTGTCTCATCACAAATGGGGCATCTGGTGGAGAGAAGATCGATTTCCCCACTTGAAAATAAAAGGAATATAATTAGAAGCTGGCAAGCATGGTCATACAAAGAATGAAGATGAGAAATGAGAAGATGATGAAAACATGTGTTAATCATACATAAAAGAAAAAGAAAAAAAAAACAGTCTGGAATGAAGATACTTGGTTGCCATAATGTGGCAATATTACAAAAGTCATTAAATCTTATAATTCATATAGAATGTTTGTGTTGTGATTATTTGTTTATGTTAGTAGTTATAGATAGCAAACAACTTTACAGGATATGATTATACAAATTGTCAAACAAATGTGTGCAGATGGATGGTTCAACAACAGCATCTTTCGTTAAAAAAAGACATCTCGCATGTTTCTCACGCAATCGATCTATCTCTTGAATTGTTCTTCGGTTGTTAATTCTACCCACTACTGTTTGAATCTTCTAACTGATTGGCACTTTTTAAATTTGAATATATTAAATATTTGATGAAGCATGTAACTTGTAACTTGTTTTCTTCAGCTCTATAAATACCACACGACCAACTCAATCATTTACATATCTCTCTTACCTTTACACACATTCTTCATACTTGTATCGGTAGCTTGGCAATGGGCTCAAGCTCCGTGTTTGTGGTTGGATTCATTCTAGCTTTTCTCTCTTTGTCATGCTGGACAGCCTCGGCTAACATTGTGGAGACTTCATTTGTTGTAATTATCCTCTTATTCTCTCTTCTTGTTGTTTTGTACATTTGATAAAAATTATATATGATGCATGTTGTCTACTTTAACAGGTGAAGAATTTGACGGCGAACCGATTATGTCAAAATCAAGTAATTACTGCTGTGAATGGAAGCCTTCCAGGCCCAACTATAAAGGCTAAAGAAGGAGACACGGTTATCGTTCATGTCTTTAACAGGTCCCCGTACAACCTTACGATACATTGGCATGGGGTGTTTCAAAAATTAACTCAATGGGCAGATGGTCCCGAGTTCATCACTCAGTGCCCAATCAGGCCTGGAGGTAACTATACTTATAAGTTTCATCTCACCGGACAAGTGGGAACGCTTTGGTGGCATTCACACGTTCAATGGCTCAGAGCCACCGTTTATGGTGCTCTAGTAATCCGCCCACGAGATGGCCAAAAGTACCCTTTTGTCAAACCTTATCGCGAAGATACTATTCTGCTAGGTACGTATCTTATTCCGTATCCTTCTTTATTCGTGATACATACATTTATTTGATCTTTTTTGCGACGTTGAAGTACTTTTTGGTAACTTTTCAGGAGAATGGTGGAATGCTAACCCTATCGATGTAGAGAGCATTGCACTAGCTAGCGGTGGTGTACCTGTTAACTCCGATGCTTATACCATAAACGGATGGCCTGGAGATCTATTTAACTCGTGTGTTTCAAAAAGTAAGTACACACCAACCTAATGAATAGATTGTGACGGGCTTGGGCCATATGTATAATCTAATACTAACGATGCGTTCTTTAATTTTGTATTGAATGAACTAGACACATACAGGCTAGACGTCGTGCCAGGAAAAACATATTTGCTGAGAATAATCAATGCTGCGCTCAATAATCAATTATTCTTCAAGATAGCCAACCACAACATGACCGTCGTTGGAGCAGATGCAGCCTACACAAACCCATTCCAAACTGATGTTCTCCTCCTTGGTCCAGGCAATCCACACTGATGTCCTAGTTCACGCAAAACCATGGCACCAGGACTATATTACATGGCGGCTAGTCCATACGCAAGTGCAGCCGGTGTTCCATTCAATGGAAACACCACAACCGGAATTATTGCTTACAAAAAGGCCACTCAGACAACACCAATTCTTCCAGTTATGCCCGCCTTTAATGACACACCAACAGCTTTTGCATTTTCAAGCAATTTAACAGCACTTGTCACCAGCCCGTTTTGGTCACCAGTTCCACGAACAGTTGATGAGAACATGCTTTTAACAATTGGACTTGGATTATCAGCCTGTAATTCCAGCCAAAACTGTTCAGGGATATTCGGGCAACGCATGTCAGCAAGCATAAGCAATCATTCATTTGTTTTACCATCACAAGTTTCTCTTCTGGAAGCCGTTTTCAGAAACATTAGTGGTGTTTACACAACTGATTTCCCGGATACACCGCCTTTGGTTTTTGATTACACAAATGTTAACAACAGCTTCAACCAAAGTTTTTTGTTTGCGCCGAAGTCAACAAGTGTGAAAAGAGTTAAGTTTAATGCTACGGTTCAAGTGGTGTTTCAAAATACAGCCTTGATCGGTATTGAAAATCACCCCATGCATTTGCATGGATTTAACTTTTACGTGTTGGCTCAAGGCTTTGGTAACTATAATCCAGCGACCGACACCCAAAAGTTCAATCTGGTTAACCCTCAAGAACGTAACACCCTTGGTGTCCCCGTTGGTGGTTGGGCTGTCATCAGATTCCGAGCTAATAATCCAGGTATCCAGTTTAACTAATCTTCATATATCGTCACATAATTGACTATTTCTTAACGTATATGATTTTTTCCAGGAGTGTGGTTCCTTCATTGTCATTTGGATGTACATTTGCCATGGGGTTTGGCAACGGCTTTCTTGGTGGATAACGGTGGTACGCCAGAATCAACATTGCCACCACCGCCAGCCGACTTTCCAAAGTGCTAGAAACAGACGTCGATCTGAGAAAATGAGATCGAGCTCTATATGTATCTAAACTTACATGTGTATATTATGTGTATTGTATCGTTAATAAACTCTAAGTGATTATTCTTTTGGACATGCATGTAATCATTCATACTGATTTTTTGTTCTATATTTCAATGTAAACTATTTTATATAATATTCATGCATGATGTATTCATTGCTTCTTGACTAAGCAATGAGTTAAAAAAATTCAATATACTCAATTGATCGATTCGTTATAATTATCTTTTTAGTTAGTGAGTATGTGAAAGTTGGTCTGACCTTTTTATGATAATGATAGATGTTGCAAATCAAATCCATTAAAAAAACTACGATAATATGTACAATCTTTTAAAAAAATGAGAGTTGACTTAATAATTTAATAATTTGTGCAGGTTATTTCTTCATCAAAACCATTATATTATACTTATATTGACTTATCATACTATATGTTTCGTGCAAGCAAATCATGTATATTGTCGACATAATTAAATTGCCTACTTAAACTAAAACTTGCCTAGCTAATATGTACCTGTCACATGTTGTGAAGTCATTAACTAGCAATACCAAATATTCGATTTGACTATTTCAGCCACCTCACCATGATATAATTTCGCGTTAAACACATTGTCAATATTATATTTCAACGTCTTAATAGTAGTTATATACAGGGGCGGAATCAGGGGGTGTTCTATGGGGTCTCAGGACCATTATGGATTTTTGTCTCGTAAATTTGTCAAAAAAAAACCTCATTTGTTTTAAAAAATGCGCTCGGTCCTAAAAAGTTGTCCATGTAGTCTTGTTCGATCATTTGTAAATGCACATGATGACTTTATATTTTAATTCCGCCCCTAGTTATATATAAGAAAGTCTTTTGGAAAGAAACAAAAAATTGAAAAAGAGTAGCATATTAATAATTTTCTTTTAACTTATCATGAAATAACAAGTAAAATTCATTTTGTGATTGTCTATGTTTCATGCTTGTTGACTTACTATTATACTAATGCATTTTTACTGTCTTTTTCATTCATAGCACAAGACGAAATTTTTTTAGAGAGCTTAGATACCTTAAGATATGGACACACACATCATATAACATCACTACAAGAAAAATAGGAATTGGCGACCAAGGTTTTCCCGAGGACAACTGTGTCCTCGGCAAAACCCGCAAAACGACAAAAAATACATTTATATTCATTGACCAAGGCCAATCCGGATTGAAAACTTGACCAAGCGATTTCCCGAGGACATGTCCTCAAGGATAAATTGGTCATCTTTGACTTTTCAGTAACACCCTCAAAATAGGTCGCAGCGGAATGTTGACCGGGAGCGTTACTTCATAATACCATTGCACAAGTCATGAGAGAACGACCTCTAAATATGTCGTTTGAAAAGTAATCTTGTAAAGTTTAGACTCCAATGCACTTCAAGTAAGCCAAGTATCTATATCACCTCAGAAAAACATGCTTAAAAGTGTCAACATAAAATTGGTGAGTTCATAGGTTTAAGTAGATATAAATGTAAAACCCAAAACTATATATATATATAGGTTTTCTTACGATGTATAGGCACAAACCATACAAAATGCGTTTATTAAAATGTTGAAATCCGAGATTTGTAAAGTGTGCGTGATCATTCATCCTTATATATACCACCAAAATTGTAAGTATAATGTTGACCGCAATGTATTTCAAAAGTATGATTAATTGTAATGAGCATAAATGTCTCATAATGATTCAAGTGTGTATTTGCCTAATGCTCAATATAAAGTAGTGATTACGATTATTCCCCGAAACAAGCGCCGTTAGGACGTAAAATATTCCACTTTTATTCATGCACGGTAAGAATTTCATGGTGTATGTCATGCTGGCCCTGAGGCTCCAAGCCAGTCGTGATCCGACGTGGTATAACGTTCGTTAGTTCGATCTCGAACTAGTGTGAGCTAATCACCCGAACGGGGGTTGTCAATCCCCAATAGATCTATTTTATAACACTCGCGCTTACCCTCCAAGTAATTAACAGTTCATGCAACCTAAACTAATCCGTAATCGTTTGAATGAAAGTAAACTTGTTGCGTCTATAAGTGGAAACAAGTATTGTATCTCTCAGCGAGATATGAAAATGAGTTTGTAATCAATCATGTAATGAGTTTGTAAACGTTTATGTAAACGAGTATATAAATGAGTTACGAAATCAAGTATGTAAACCAGTATGTAAACAAGTATGTAGAAGAGCATGTAAAAGAGATTGTAAATGAATATGTAAACAAGTTGTAACGAGCATGTATTCTCCCCCGAGATTTGTAAAGTAATGTAAAACAAGTGAAAGAGGGGCTATAAACTCACCTCTAGTGAAAGTAGTGATTATCGCGAAATCGATAGAGTAATCGTCACAAACGATCCGGAATGCAACCTAATTAATTATAGGTCGTATAAGTATAATATATTTAATATAAATATGACATCACAAGTTATATAGTTACACTACCACCTAATAGCTTTTGTTTCATTTAAAAATTCGAAACAATATTTAAATCGTAATTGTTAAATAATTGACTACGCATTTGTATCCGTAAAATAAATGTTATCTTTGTCCAACAATGTATTATTTGTTAATAATACAAGATTTAATATTTTTATTGATTATATAATGATATTATATAATTAATTTAATTGTTTTATAAAATAATGTATAAAAGTAAAAATAGTACACAAGGTTTTATATATCTCATATCTTTATCTTTTTAACTCCGTTTTATACGTTTCTTATGTCCACGGTTTCGTATTAAGAAAATCTATCAAAATATTATATTTATAATATTTTAGCTACTGGTGAACAGTAACTTTGTAGGTTATGTAAATTTTATAAAACTACTTTTGTATATTAAATCCTCGTAACCTTTAAAAACTCATAACTTATTTATTTTAATCCCGTTTCGCTTGATCTTTACATGTACGGAATCGTGACAAGATAAACTATCAAAATATTATATTTATAATATTTATAAAATCTGTTATGAACAGTAACAGTGGCCTAGAATTTATAAAAACACTTTTTATGTATTTAATTTATGTAATCTTGCAAATGTCGTAACTCCTTTGTTATAGCACGGTTTTTCAAGTTCTTTATATGCTTACGATCCTTGTAATATGTACTAATTTAATAAAATATAAAATGAATACTTTGTTTTTCAAATTCTAACAAAAAGTATCAAAACAGTGGGTTTGTTTATGTTTCATAAATTAGGTTTTATAAATCCATTTCTTAAAAAATCTTGTACAAGTCTTTTACCATACTTTCTATCATGAGTCTTATTAATTTTAGGTCATCTAATTAGTCCATAGTGATTGTCCATGCCAAAGTGTCCTTATAATATTTGCTCATAACTTTTGTAAATAAAACTTTCAATACAAATTAATTTACAAACTAAACTTATAATTTAATTTCCACTTATATAAGATGTGTACTTCCATTTTAAGTATTATTTCACCAATATATATAATAAATTCTAACCATACATGTCCTTATATTATTCCATAATTCATATAATACAAACCTAGGTGGTGATTAACATAATAACATATATGTAAAGTAAGTAAATGAAATATTTTGAACTAAACTAAAGGCTTATTTTGGGAAACACTTATAGACGCTAAAAACACTTATACATTAAAACCCCAAAACCCTTTTAGAATCAGCCATCATTTTTAATAATGTGATATCGCTTAGGTTCAAGATTCAAGAATTGCACTGGAACAAGGTTTGGTTTTGGGTTATTGCCTCATTTGTGTTTGCACACCAACTGTTTGACAAAATGTTTCAATGACCTATTGTTGTATGTTGATTACGGGGCTGTGATTAGGCTATGCAATTTATTGTTTTAAGATCAAAAAGGGTTCAACAAGAGGGTTTTCTGTTTGCTGGTTGATGGAAAAGGACAAGGGAGAGACTGATATAAATTCAATTTTAACTAGTTTTACATATACAATGGAAAAATGGAAGCTCAGGCTATGTCTAATGAGGCAGCAAAGACGGATCCGATAAGTGTTGTGGCTGGAGCTGATAAAACTTTAGATGATTTGCATGCCAAGCCGATTTCGTATGCAAATATTATGAATGAAACTCAACCGAAGATTTGAAAGAAGGCGAATTTTTGATTACTCCAGAACTCAGAATTGATTGAAGGGGCTGACTTAACCCTTCCAATGGCGACGGTTGAGGAGGTTTCGAATAGATTGACAAATACGTTTTTTGGTTATTTCCTTGGGAAGTGCCTTGCATTTCCAATTGTGGAGAACTATGTCAAAAACACTTGGGCTAAATATGGTTTTCTGAAGGCTATGATGAACGATAATGGTTTATTTTTCTTTAAATTTTGCTCAAAAAGTGGTATGGATCAAGTCCTTGAAGAGGGTCATTGGATGATCAAAAATATGATAATTATCCTTAATGTTTGGACTACTAGTTCGTGCTTAACAAGAGATGATACTACTAGTGTTCCAATCTGGGTTAAGTTTCATAACGTGCCAATTATGGCATTTTCTAAAGATGGTCTTAGCTTAATCACATCGAAGTTGGGTAAGCCAATAATGCTTGATGCATATACAAATACCATGTGTTTGGAATCGTGGGGGAGAAGTAGCTTCGCGAGGGCTTTGATTGAAGTTACTTTGGATCAAGACCTCAAAAAATCGATTGTTATTGCTATTCCTCTACCTAATAGGGCTGGACATAAAAAGATTACTATTGATGTGGAATACGAATGGAAGCCCCCAATTTGTGTGGATTGTAAGATTTTTGGACACGTTCATGAGCAATGCCCTAAAAGAGTTCATGAAGCTCATGTCGCCCAATGTAAGACTGTTGATGACGATGGGTTTATTACGGTTACTAGAAAAGGTGGTAAAATGAAGGAGGGGGCCAAACAACAACCTAGACGTATTGATGGTGTGAGGCTTAACAAACCTAAATCGACATATTATTTTAGGCCTGTCCATAAACATGCCAAACCTGCTTCTAACTCTAATGAAGCATCTACTTCCACACCAGTGAACATCTTCACTCTAAAAAACTCATTCAATGCCCTCCAAAAGGAGGATGCTAGTTTTGAACAGGATCATTTGGATCCTAAGGTTGGACGTGAGAATAAAATGGCAAAATCGAATGAGGTAAATGGTGGATATGATAGTGATCGTGAAGAAGTGGAAGATGTCTATGACGAGACAACTGAGTCCAAGGACCAAATAGAATCGAAGGAGGCAAGCACTCCCGCTAGTGGTGGTTCTCATGTATAATATTGGCACTTGGAATATTAGGGAAATGAACCTATCCCCGAAACAAAATGAGGTTCGTCAGGTGATTTCGGATAACCATTTATCTATTTGTGCTATCTTGGAATCTTATGTTTCTTCGTCTCGTTTAGATAAGGTGTGTTCAAATGTGTTTCGTACTTGGTATTGGTTTTCAAATGGTGCTTTGTGTGAAAAGGGCTCGCGTATTATCTTGGGTTGGAATCCTGATGACGTTGATGTGACTATTCTCTCCCAATCTTCGCAAGTCATGCACACTCATATCATGTTCAAGGCTGATAATAAGTATATGTTTTGCTCTTTTGTTTATGCTCATAATAGATTTGTTCAACGCAGAGACCTTTGGCATAATCTGGAAATGCATAAGGTTTTTGTTCGTGACAAACCTTGGTGTTTAATGGGTGATTTTAACTCAGCTTTGAACTTGGAAGATAAATCGGTTGGTTCCTTTATTATTGATATCTCGATGCGTGAATTTAAGGATTGTGTTGAAAATATCGAGGTCTCGGATGTTAATAAATCGGGTATGCATTTTACTTGGAATCAAAAACCGAAAGGTGAATATGGGCTTCTTAAAAAGATTGACCGAATTATGGCTAACTTGGAGTTTAATGACATGTATGTTGGGGCTAATGCTTTATTTTAGCCCTACCGGATTTCGGGTCATACCCCAGCGGTTCTTAGGATCCCTCGCATTTCATAGTTCAAGCCTAAACCTTTTAAGTTTCCCAATCTAATTGTTCATAATACTCGTTTTAAACAAGTTATTGCTAATGAATGGGATGTACAGGCCGAAGGTTATTATATGTACCAGGTTGTTCAGAAGCTTAAAAAGTTAAAAGGACCAATTCGTAAGATTCTTCATGATAAAAGGGAATTTGCATGATCGTGTGAAAAAGCTTCGCCATGAGCTAGATGAAGTGCAAATAGCCCTTGATAGAGACCCGTCTAATATGTTGCTTAGAGAAGAGGAGGCTGCTTATTTAAGCTCGTTTAATGAAGCTATCTTGAATGAAGAGATGTTTCTCAAGCAAAAATCGAAGGTGGAATGGTTACAGGTTGGCGATTCAAACACGGCTTATTTTCACAAAGTGATAAAAAGTCGAAAATCTAAGAATAGAATTGATCTTGTTATGGATTCAGATGGTGTATTTTTTGATTGAGAGGCTGTTCCCCCGGTTTTTGTGTCACACTATATTTGGTTTCTTGGTAAAGCTGGTACGACTTCTCCTTTTGACATTTCCAACCTTTTTATTAACACTTTGTTGAGTGATCAGGCTATGAATATGGTTCGTGAAATTACAAGCGAAGAGGTTAAGGGGGTGATTTTTTCTATGGGAAATGAAAAATCCCCGGGTCCAGACGGGTTTATTGCTGTGTTTTTCAAAGAAGCTTGGGATATTGTGGGTTTGGACGTTATTAATGCGGTGAAAGAGTTCTTTATTAGTGGAAAGCTCTTGAAAGAGATCAATCACACTATTATAGCGCTTATCCCAAAGGTTCCATCTCCTACCCGTATTAATGATTACCGTCCAATTTCGTGTTGTAATGTGCTCCTTAAATGCATCACAAAGATTATATCTAATCGTTTGAAAGATTGCCTTAAGCATCTGGTTAGTATTAATCAATCCGCTTTTGTCCCCGGTAGAGAGATTTCAGACAACATCCTTCTTACACAAGAAATTATGCATAATTATCATCTTGATAGAGGCCCGGCGAGGTGTGCCTTTAAAGTTGATATTCAGAAAGCTTATGATATGGTGGATTGGGGTTTCTTGAAGAAGGTTCTAATTGGCTTTGGGTTTCACTCGACTATGGTCGGTTGGATTATGGAGTGTGTTACAAGCATTTCATTTTCGTTATGTATTAATGGCGTGCTCCACAGCTTCTTTAAAGGGAAGTGTGGTCTTCGGCAAGGTGATCTGTTATTTCCCTATCTTTTCACTATAGTTATGGAGGTTCTAACTCTTATTTTAAAGAGACGAGTTAGGGATTCTAATGAATTTACGTTTCATCATCATTGTTCTAATCTGTGTATTATTAATTTGTGATTTGCGGATGACTTGTTCTTGTTTTCCCATGGTAATGTTCATTCGGCTAGAGTTATTATGGATTTCTTGGAAGAGTTTAAAAGCATCTCGGGTCTTGTTCCTAGCATCCCAAAGAGCATGACTTATTTTTACAATGTTCTCAATCATACCAAGCTTGATATTCTTCATGTGTTGCCTTTTGAAGAAGGCACTCTTCTGGTTAAGTATCTTGGTGTTCCTTTGGTTACTATTAGGCTTGTGTATCGTGATTGTAAAGAGCTTGTGGAGAAAGTTCAAAGTCAAATTGCAGATTGGAAGAACAAATTTCTCTCGTTTGCGGGTCGTTTACAATTAGCTCAATCGGTTATTTCATCTATGCATATTTACTGATGATATAAATCAAAACTTTTTGTACCTTGATGTTTTCTTTTCCAAAATTACTCCCCCTGCATATGTGCATCGATATTCAAAAGTGTTTTGCATATACGAGGAAGAAGCTGCACTAAGTCATTAAGATCACATTTATAAGTCTTATATTTTAATCACATTTTCTCCCCTTATCAAAAATGTCAAATCTCTTGATATTTTGGATATCAATTGATTCAAGTATGTTTAAAAACTGTTTGGGGAGAAAAATATTCCGATTATTAGCAAGCCTTATTAGGAACATTTTTAATGCTCCCCCTTAATTTATGAGGGTATGATATAGTGATGAGTACGTTAATTTGAAAGATTTTGAATTTATTGAAAAGTTCTTGAAAATTCATACTCAAACACTATATTAGCCTATTTTATGTTCTACACTACATATATACAAAATATTCACAACATAGATTAGTGAGATAGGACCTGTAATAAGAGGTGACCCATTATAACAAAGTCACATTGTCCTCTTCATCAGCTTGTAGTCCATCTTAAGACTCCTTGCATTACCCAATCTTTCCAAATTCCTTATGATCCTCCTTTCTAGCATCAGCTTATCGATCAAATCATTTCTTATCCGTAGCTGACCACTTTCTTCTCGGCTTGTCTTTGTTGTATCCCAATCTGAAGTTCCGTTGCTTGTGATGGAGAGTGTCTCGAACCAACTTGAGCGTTCCATCCGAGAACTTGTAGAGCTCATCTGCCCGCATTAGTCTCTTTTGATTTCTCAGATCTTCATAGACAACTCCTGGTGGGTCAAATGATGGTATGACAGTTCTTTGGCAGAAATTGTAGGAAAGTCCTTTTGAGGCTTGGAGATATTGAGCTTCTTCTAGTAACTTTCTACCCCCACTTAGACATCTTCAACTCTCTTCTTGATAACCAGACTTCTAGTGAACATCCTCAGTGCCACCGCCAAGTCAACAATAACATCACCATCGAGATGGAATAAATTATGTTGAACTACAAGAAGAAGCATGACATTAATTTCATTCAAGTGTAGATTCACAAAGTCACCTTCTTTGAATGTGTACAATTGTCGATTAGCTCTTCTCACCATAATTTCTTCCAGATAACCATAACCATGCAGTTTTTTGACCTTCACTCTTACCACACTCAGAATCTTCAGGGGAGAGTAGACATCATGTTTTAATAATCTCTTGAGCTGGGATCTGTAGAATAGTTTACTCTTGGGTCCCCAATGTTTAATTCCACGTTCAGCATCTTGGTCTAACCCACTTTGGTAACACTCCACAGCTTCGGGATCATGTCTTCAATACCCACTAACTCAAACCGTGCAGCTTTCATCTTTGTAATTGAAGTAGTATACTTCCTTTCCGAATTTGAAGATTTCAAGTATTCAAGATCGTTGTTGAAGAAGTACTCAGCAGCTACAGTGAGATGACATGGTCGACCTTTCAAGGGAAGAGGTTTTCTCATGTCAAATAGGCATCGATTACCTTTAGGATTTTCTCAGTCAGAGCTTTATAGCATTCTTCCATATCATATTCGAGCTCAATGCTACTTTCGCATGTACCCTTCAGAAGCTCGTAAACTGGACCAACTAAGTGTGTTTTTGTGAGCTTGTCTATCTTAAGACGATTCATTGCAAACTTAGAGAAATCAATAGGAAGGGTCATGAGTTCGTCAAAAGTGAGTGGATCCTTTTCAGCATATATCATATTATTAAACCAGGTTTGTTCTGGTTGATCATCAACGACTTGACACTTGTTCCACTCTGGAGCGGGAGTAGGAGGCCTTGGAAACTACTTGAACAAATTATTCCTTAGAGCGTTGTTTGTCTTTGGTGCAACCTCACTATCAGGTTGTTCTTTAGCATTACCCATCTCATTAGCAATATTTCCCTCAGCATCCATGATCACTTCATGCACATGTTCTTCATCTGGTTCCTTTGCAGATACAGACTTACCAGATTTCGAAGTTTTAGATGAAGTTGTACCTTTTGATGATTCCTTAGATGTAGAAGATTTCTTTGACTGTTGAGTATCTTTTCTTGGCCTTTTCTTTCCCTTCCCTCGGTCTGATCCAGCAGTAGGGTCTTCGTCTTGGTCATCGTGCTTTCTCTTCACCTGAGTCGATTGATCCGCAGCAACAGCTTTATCCATGTCATCCTCATCCATAAATAATGATTGTAGAAGAGCATCGTATAATTCCTTATGAGCTGGATGTCTTTCGTATGACTTGGAGGCTATCATCATTTGGAACAAGATGTCCTTTTGCTTGTATTCATTTTTTGCAGTTTTATCAAATGGTTTTGACAAGTGCTTTGGCCATTTTTGCTTGGATGCATGCTCTTGTTTGGTCTTGATAATCCCTGAAGCACTTTTCTGAGATTCTTGCTGCTTGAGTTCTTTCTTAAGTTCTGTGGTATGTTTCTGGAGTACCTTTTAAAGTGAGTCTCCCAAACTTGTTCCAAGATATTCATTTACTGCAGTCGGCATAAGATCTGATTGATTCAACGATTACTGCAGAATGATCAAATTGATTGAGCTCTTTAACTTCTTTCTCAAGTGTTGAGACTCTTTGCAAGACATCGGTAAGTGCTTCTGGTAGGGGAACTGAAGCATCTGGAATTCAGTGGCTGGAAGCGGAGGTGTTACTGGTGGTGTTGTAATTGGTGTTGTAGGAAGTGGTGTTGTAAGTGGTGTTGGTGTTGTTGTTGTAGTTGGCGTGGAGGATTGACTGAAACAAGTACATCAAGTAATGGAGCTGAAAGGACGGGAGGGATTTCTTGTTGGATTTAAACATCCAATAAAGAATTAATCTCTGTATTTGCATGATCTTTAATAATCCCAACTAAAGAAGTGTCTAAAGAAACGTTTAGAAATTGATTACCGTAATTTGAAGATAAAGACTGACTAGAACTTGATCGTGGAACCTCAAGTTTCTCCTTCTGTAACATAGTGACGAGAGTCCCTACTACATCATCGTCAACTTGATCCTCCTGAGCTTGATCATCATCAGCTTGTTTTTCTTCTTCATCACCCTTTTCTTCTTCTACCTTTCAGCAACATTCCTATCTGCATAAGCCATTGCTTGGTCTCCATTCTCAGAATCTGTTCTTTCATCATCAGTATCTTCAATATCAATACTCCTATCATCATATTCTTCATCATCATCTTATCACCCTTTTCTTCTTCCTCAGTAAAGACCCATGGAATGTCATCTACATTCACAAATTCTTCATCAGACTGGTGACTGTCATCTTCTGAACCCCAGTCAATTTTAGCATCGGATTTTGCTGCAGAGCTGCCTTTTTCCTCATTAGGAACCTCTGGTACAGTACCAACTCCTTCACTTGAGGTTTTACCTGTTAACTCATCGGGAACCTCTGGTGTAATACCAGCTCCTTGACTTGAGTCTCCGGTTTGTTGTTGTAGTCTGAATGCTTCCTTACTGGCTTTGATAGCCTTCTTCGTGTTTGCAGCTAATCGTTCTTCTTTCGTCATGACCTGAATGCATTTAAGCTTCTAAGACTGATCCAGTGATTTCTTCTTTGATACCCGTAAAGTATCTTTGAAAGAAATACCAGACAGTCTTCTTCTTCCAGTTGGCCTATTAGCTGGTTCACCATCGGATTCATCAGACTCTTCCACACCAGTAGGCTTAGCAGTAACTAGACGTTCATGAGTTTCATGAAGAAGTATTTCTTCCTTAGCAATCTCTGCTTCTGTCTGACTGATTGAATTTCCCAATTCCAAGGCAACATCGGGTTTAGGAATGATGTTGTCATCAGCAGAGATGAGACTCTTCTTCTTTGGAGTGACTAGTGCATTCTTTCGTTTTAAATCTTTACCCCTAGTCTTCTTAGGAGGTATTAAGCTAGTAGACAGGGCAAGAAAGGTCTGATAAGCTTCTGATTTCTTGATCTTTTCAGTCAACATCGTATCAGAAATAGCTCGACCATATTCTTGAAAGTCTTCACTCATTCTAACGAACTTCAACTTGTTTAAGACACCATCATCCATAATTGTATTGATGTATAAGTGCTTCAGCTTGGCTAGGGATTTGTGTTGAGAGAGAAAGTGATTGATGATGATTTTGGTGAATCTGGGGTAAGGCATAATTTCACGCCTTCTGAGTTTTGATAGCCTGTAGTCAATCTGGTACTAAAAGTCATCCCAAATCAACTCAGGATAGTCAACATTCTTTTTGTAGAACATACCCCATAATATGTCCATTCTGGATTTCATAAGACGATCATTACTTGAGGTTTTTCCAGAAAGGCACTTGTTGATGATGGCTGCAAGAGTTCTCCATGGTTGATGCATATAATCAACAAACATGCTTGGAGGCTTGTTTAGTTGACCCTTGTAACCTAGTTCAATGAGGAAGGTGAGCATTGACTCCTCAGATGGAGGTTCAACAAATTTTTTTCCTTGGACTCTTGGGAAAATGTCAAGGATTTTCTTGAATACTTCAACGTCTACTCTGCACTTCTTGTTAGCCAGATCAAACTCATAAGAGGCAGTGTTCTTGACCTTCTTGACTGTGTACCAGAACTACTGCATATATATCTCTGGAACATCCGTTGTGATAAGAAAAGCGTTGTAGCAAGCTGAGTTCTTGATGATGTCGAGGATGACTTGGTAAGTATCTTATTTCTGGGTCTGAGAGGGATCAATCCTCATGTTTGTGTTACTGATTTTGACTCTGTCAGCTTTGGGAACCCATTCTTCATCACTAGCAGCTAGTTGTCTTTGTTCTTGAGTCATGATTCTGCTTAAGAATTATCCAATACAATTTATATACAAGAAAATTATATATCACTGATTAGATAGATTGACCTTGATGATGAGATTGTTTTAGATGAAGATTGTGTTTAGGTTTCATGCAATTAAGTTTGTTTAAACAAACTATTCGAAGAAGGTCAACCCTGGTCAATGGTCAAAGTCAACTTTAAAATTCAACAATCTAATAACCTAAGTCGAACTACCAATTAGATGTCTAAATAACAATCACAGTCAATTCTAGTCAATGCATAAATAATGTCATGTTTCGCAGGATTTTGAAAATTTTGGGCAGAGTCTCTTTTCATAAAAGTGACATATTTCGCACAAACATTACACCTGTCATGTTTCGCATAATGAAGCATAAACATATTTTGCACAACTATGCCTAAGAATGTTTCACACAGTTAACATATTTTGCACAACTTAAAACAGAACATGTTTCGCATAGTTAACATATTTCGCACAACTTAAAACAGAACATGTTTCGCACAGTTAACATATTTCGCACAACTTAAACCTAAACATGTTTCGTACAGTTAAGCCATGACATGTTTTGCCCAGTTAAGAATGACATGTTCCTTATAGATATTCCTAAACATGTTTCTCACAGTTCATTTGATTCAAACAAAAAACCTTGTAACATCACTCTAAACTTCAATCTTTATTCACAAATAACAAACATCAATCAAAGACATAACAGAACTCAAGTTCATCAAGAGTTAACAACATTTCAGCATTCCATGAATTCGAGTATTAAAACAAGGGCATCCCAAATCTTTTAAGCAAATAGGACAAAACAAGCATTCCTTTAGGACATAGAAGCATGTGCAAACACCTTAACAACATAAACACGTACTCTAATCCTAAGGCTTACATGTTTCACACACAAGAACTCAAGTATGATCTCAAATGTGATTCTAAGTGCATAAACATTGTTTGCATACATTTGATAAACACATAGCAAGCTTATAATCACAAACCCATAATCATTCATTCATTTATACATATTTCGCATAATTCATTCGTACAAGAATCACTATAACTCCCTAATGAGTTAGATAAAGCTAAAACTGCTTTTGGCGAGTCTTCCTAACCCCTAGACGAACAGAATCCCTAACCTTAATTAGACTAAATCACATCTTTTATTTTATGAACCCTAATTTCGAATTTAAGAATTTTCGAATGATAAACTGTGAATTAATCCAATTCCTTTCGTATGAGTGTTGTTTAAGAGATTATAAATGTATTAGAATGTACCTTGATGCTTAACAAACAACTTTTTGATTTCAAGTTTGAATCGTGCGAAATGTGCTCTAGAGAGAAATGTATTTGAATTTTTGTTTGTGAGAAGTGCGTGTGCGACATGTGCACAAGAGATGGTATAACCGGTTGAGTTTTCTAACTTGGCAGAAATAGTCCATGTTGTTTTCAATCTTTCCTATTCTCATTTTAAACTTAACACAAAGCCTAAATGATTTACAGAAATGGCACACTTAGTCCCTGAAGATGCTAACTTAGGATCTAACACCTAGATTTTGCCTTTTAGTCCCTAAAAGTGTAGACAAATAACATCTGAAGCCCTTTTGAGTTAAAATTATATTAACTCCCTTTTAATTGATGATCTATTATTGTCAAAACTTTTTTTGTTTATTCCTTTATTGATTTTGAAATATCCTTTTAAAAGAATTATTAGCACCTTTCTCCCCCCCTTAAATAATGTCCCATTTTCTATTTAAAAAGCTGTAAACATTATTTGAGTGATAGAAAGTTCTTTTAAAATATTTTTCTTATAAGAAACTGAGATGACAAATTTATTTTGAAATACAACACCAACAAAAATAAGATTTCTCTTATTTTGAAAAATAAATGCACTGACACGTACACTCATTTTATAGAAAGCCCGAGTTGTGTAGCAAAGTATACATAAGCCTTTGCATAATCATAAAGCAGATCATGCCTGAGAAACTTAATTCTCGTTGTGAGGTCAAGTTTTCTTTTTGACGAAATACTTGCCTTTAAGATGAAGAACGGGTTGTAGTCTGAAATAACTGCAAGCCAGTGACATGTTTTGAAAACAGTTTGAACTTCTGCTCAAACTTTATTTACAGCTCCCCGTGTCATTATTGAATGACATTTTTAAAGCCGTAAATATTATTAATTTTCAGAAGACATGACATGAAAAACATATTTTTTGTATTTTCTGATTTTTTTAATTTTTAATTTTCTTTTTGGATTTTCTATTTTTCTATTTTCTTTTTCAAAAAAATCTATTCTAAAAAATGAAAAATCTTTTTGAGTTTTTAAATTTTTATATATGTACATAGGATACACGAAGAAGTGCCACCATCACTCTTCAGTTTCTTCAGCCAGATGCGGATCACACGGGTGTCAAGACACAAGAAAAAGTACGTCTGGGAGTGCCCAATTCTTAGGACATAGACTTGTTAGTTGGTCCTCGAAGAATCAGAAAAGCACTACTATCTATAGTACAGAGGCAAAATACATTGCCTTATCTGGATGTTGTGCTCAAATTCTTTAGATAAGTTCACAATTGATGGATTATGGATTTGTATTCAATAAGATTCCTCTGTACTGTGATAACAAGAGTGTTATTGCTCTCTGCTGCAACAACGTCCAACATTCAAGATCAAAGCATATTGATGTCCGACATCACTTTATAAAAGAACAAGTTGAAAACGGTGTGATTGAGCTTTACTTCGTCAGAACTGAGTATCATTTGACAGACATCTTCATAAACCAGTCCAAGGGAAAGATTTGAGTTCCTCATAAACCAGTCCAACTACGTGTTAGAAATCCTTAAAAAAGTATGGAATGAAAACTTGTGATCCCATTGGTACACCAATGGATATCAAAGACAAACTTGACCTTGACAAGAATGGGACTCTAGTCGATGCAACGAAATATCGTAGCATGATTGGTGCCCTAATGTATCTTACATTAAGCAGACCGGACATTGTGCATGCTACTTGTTTATGTGCTCGGTCCCAAGCTCAGCCAATCGAGAAGCACCTCAAGGGGGTTAAAAGGATCTTTTGTTACCTCCGGGGAACCATCAATATGGGTCTCTGGTATACAAAGGATTCCGGTTATGAACTAACTGGATTTTCAGAAGCTGATTATGCGAGATGTCGAGATTCCTTCAAAAGTACTTCCGGTGGAACTCAATTCTTAGGCGAAAAGCTGGTGGGCTGGTTCTTAAAATAATAAGGTTGTACGGCGCTATCAACCGTGGAATCAGAATATGTGTCTTTATCCGCTAGCTGTGCCCAAGTCACTTGGATGTGGACACAGGTAACGGATTACGGCTTTCACATTAACAAGATTCCTATCTACTGTGATTCAAAATCAGCCATAGCCATATCCCGCAACCCGGTCCAAAACTCGATAACCAAACACATCGCAGTCTGCTACCATTTCATCAAGGAACACGTAGAAAAGGATACGATTGAACTGTATTTTGTCAAGATTGATTACCAATTGGCCGACCTTTTCACCAAAGCCCTTCTAGTGGATCGGTTTAACTATTTGGTTCGTTGCCTTGTATGCGTAGTTGTCTCCACGGGAGCTCGAACGTCTTGCAAAATCATAGTAATTCTTTGTATATATTTATCAGAAAACAAAATATAAAATCATAAAACCTATAAAAGCAAAATACAAAATAAAAAAAATTCAAAAATTCCAAAAATAATCTTCTGCCTACATGTCCCACTCGAAATCGATAACATTTAACGCTCCTAGAAATGTGATTATATGACGACATGTTTATTAATGAAGTTCGAGCGAGAGTTTCTACATGTTTTCAAAACATGTCTCTTCAAATTTTATCTACGACCTCTATGTAAATGTCAACTTAGAACCCAGACTTCAAAGAAAGGAAAATGTTCAATTATGCACATTATTCCTCAAACAACCTGAAGTTCATATCTTCTCGGTCTGAGCAAAGTCACATAAACATTCAAAGTTTTAAATTGCTCAAGTGAAGGACTAAGGAAATGATAATTTAATAAATAAATTCAACGATCATTTTCATTTTAACACAAATTTTTCTCAAGATGTTTTTCAAAAAAAAATATTCAATAAATCTTTCAACATGTGTGGCTCCAACAATCTCCCCTCCAAGTTTTCACCTCTAACCATTTTTGTTGAGAGGAAGCGTTCTTTTTTGTCGGCATGCATTCAGTTCTCCACCAAAGATTATTAGTCTACAAGCGGATCAACGTACATTAACTTGTATTTTAATTCACTTGTTAATTCAAAAATTGTTAACACATATGCAATTTTTGAGGGGGAATAGTGATTAAAATGTGATCAATAAAGCTTAATATGAATAAGATCTCTTGATTATAAGTGCGTTCTCGACCTCGCATGTGCAAAACTCTTTCATAAATTGATGCATATGTGTAGGGGGAGGTTTTTGGTGATATAGAAAACTCTCAATGTGTAATAAATGATTTCTCGAACACGTTGATTGATTTCTTAATGGTTTTATGGCTTTAATGGAAATACCTAAAGGCCGAACAACTGTTGTTATTTACGGAGATATAAGGCGATTAAGGTTAGGTATTTTGTTCCATGATCCAGCCAGAACCAGGGGGATCTACCCAGGGGAACTCCATTAGATAGAATAGAAGTCCTTAGGTATGATTGAAAAAACGAGTAAAGTGAGATCGGGAAGAATGTTATCCAAGGCATGAATTATCACCGAAACAAACCCGACATGGTGATAATGAGGATGCGTTGGTTTAACATTAAAGGGGTTGAATAATTAAAAAGAAATGTAAGGATAAATGGTGTAAAGAAAGAAGCCCTCGATATAATCTTAGGCAGAAACTGGGTCCATACATAATCTATTGGTAATCACAATGATGATTCTGGTATTGAAGACAAGCCATCATGGACCCAGTGATGCAATGCACAACCCATCCCAGCTACTTAGGCTTCTCTCAAAAGAAGTTTATTTCATTTCTCACAGAGATCAACACGCTTCTATCGGCTTTCTCATTCCGAGATCGTTGATATTGAAAAGGTGGCAGTCCGCTCCAGCCTCTTATCACTAAATAACAAAAGTGCACTTATAGAGTCTAGAACCAACGAGATCAATCAAAATCTCAATAGGACATAAATTCCAATACACAATTGTTGTTCATCATCAAGAACACAACTTGTACAAGAGTCCTACGCATTATCCTTGTGATTCTACCAGAACATCATAGTGATACTCTTTAGTATTCACAGTGGCGATGGAAATCCTTCCAGAGTCAACATCAAATAGCTCTGCGGTAGGTGACTTGTGAGATTCTATATGAATCAAGCTTGTGTCAACTGGATATCGATTATGGTCCAGTAAATGAATTGACGACTCAATCAGTCAGAGAGTAACTAACTGATTCACTCTTATCGTGCTGTGTGCTTTGAGACCTTTCTGATAACGAGAACAAGCAAGTACAATGAATATAATGCACTTGCGTTAGAGGATCTAACACTTTGAGCTGGAAATCTTGTCAAGGAGATTTTTCTAAATTGAATCTACCTGATCATAGGTACAGTATTTTATACTGTGAAACGGTCCTCACTGAACCGAAGGTTAATGTAACCAAACTATGACGAATGACAAACTCATATTCGTCCATATTTGATGTTTATCACTAACATTAAAATGCAGGTACTGACGACGGCGTTACAACCTTACTCCAGCTGAGTCAGATTCACTACCACATGCTCATGATCAACCGACAAAGATAAATACATGATTAAAGCTCAAGTACACGTGTCAAAGTCTTCCGCGAGCTTTGATATACCACAACTTCCTCAAAAAACATCAATAATAATATTGCAAGCAGATCAAGTAAAAGATCAATGTTGAGGGAGATTGTTAGCAAGCTTTCAAGATAATGAGCATGTTGGTAGAGACACAAGGTCGCAAGATGGCATAAGATTCTAAGATAACGATTTAAAGATCTCAAAGTCAAGGCTAAAAACCAAGATATCAATAATTAAGACAAAGATATCAAACCAAAGATCAAGATCCAAGATCGCAAGCATGCAAAAGGAACATCAAAAGAATTCCCAAGAACACAAGGCTCCAAGATTCACGACGTCACAAGAAGTGAAACCATTATTGCAATGACCACCCCTTAGGGGGAGATTGTTAACCTCGTTTTTAGTAAAGTGATGGTCATTATTTATTCTCGAGCCTTGTATATGAAAACGTAGTTTACGGGAATTATATTAAGCTAATTGGGCCTAGGTGTCGGGCTAAAGCCCATTTGTTTTCTTATTTTCGGCCCAAGAAAGCCAAAGTGAGTCCATACCCTCTTAGGATATAAATATCATCCTCCTAGCTTGTTAGGAGGGTGTTGGTTACATTATCTGCTTTAGTAATTATTCATTTTTCTTATGTGATGATGATTTGATAGTCTATCAATTTCAACGTCTTAATAGTAGTTATATACTTATATATAAGAAAGTCTTTTGGAAAGAAACAAAAAATTGAAAAAGAGTAACATATTAATCATTTTCTTTTAACTTATCATGAAATAATAAGTAAAATTCATTTTGTATTGTGTATGCTTCATCCTTTTTGACTCACTATTATACAACTGCATTCTTATTGTCTTTTTCATTACTTTTGACGTACTTATGGTCTCTAGATTTAGGGTAGCAAGATTCTAACTAACATTTGAAATGTCGTCTTAGAAAATTATTACTAGAGTAATATAGAGGGTACATCTTAAACAATACCTGTCGGCCAGTAAAATCATCAGTTGTGTACACCGTTTCAAATTGACCATGGCATTGTAATCATCAGGGGACGGAGCCAGGAGGTGTCCCGCGGGTGCTCGGGACACCTATGAATTTTTTCGATCTAGTGTTAATTTTTGATAAAAACAACGATTTTTCCCAAATGTATCATAAATGCACCCGGTCCATCGAAATATGTTTATAGTTCTATCGTTTTAATGAAATCTTCGTTTTAATTCACTTTTTAACTCTATTATATTACATTTAAAAAAGATTTGTGCACCCAGTCATATTTGGTCCTGGCTTCGTCCCTGGTAACCAAACAGTCCCACAATGTAAAAGTAGAGTTTGTTAGAGTTTTACAGCGGACCAACTAAAAATGGCAGGCACTCGGATAGTACATCCAGTCATGATCTCCATGTGGCTACTGTAGATGAATAGTAGATTTGAAGATAACAAATATTATTATTTAAATAAATATCTTAGTCAAGAACAATTACATCATGACAAATTTCCTTTTATTATATAAGAAATCCGAAAAAGAGTATTAGTAATCATACACTTGGAGTTTATTGATGTTACTTGAAAATTAATACTATAGAATATATAAGTTGATCTATAAATTAAAAAACATATAGCACGATTCCTTTCTATATTTGAACAACTCGTAAGCTCGGCATATTTCCTCCGGTACGTTCTAGCACTTTGGAAAGTCGGCTGGCGGTGGTGGCAGTGTTGATTCAGGCGTACCACCGTTCTCGACCAAGAAAGCCATTGCCAAACCCCATGGCAAATGTACATCCAAATGGCAGTGAACATACCACACACCTATATATATATATATATATCGTTAAGAATCTGTAAATTAATTAAATCATGCATGCATGGTTAAGAAATGTGGCAATGACTAGTTTACCTGGATTATTAGCTCGGAATCTAATCACAGCCCAACCACCAACTGGAACACCAAGCGTGTTACGTTCTTGTGGATTTACCAGATTGAACTTTTGGGAGTCGGTCGCTGGATTATAGTTGCCAAAGCCTTGAGCCAACACGTAAAAGTTCATTCCATGCAAATGCATGGGATGATTTTCAGCACCAATCAAGGCTGTGTTTTGAAACACCACTTGAACCGTAGCATTATACTTTACTCTCTTCACACTTGTTAGCTTAGGTGCAAACAAAATGCCGTTCTGATTGAAACTGTTGTTGGCGTTCGTGTAATCGAAGATCAAAGGTGGGGTGTCCGGGAAATCTGTTGTGTAAACACCACTTATGTTTCTAAAAACGGCTTCCAAAAGAGATACTTGGGATGGTAACACAAATGAACGATTGTTCATGCTTGATGACAATCGTTGCCCGAAGAACCCTGAACAATTTTGGCTGGAATTACAAGGTGATAAACCGAGACCGATGGTCATAAACATGTTTTCATCCACTGTGCGTGGAACAGGCGACCAGAAGGGACTAGTCACAAGAGAGGTTAAGTTGCTAGAAAATGCAAAAGCTGTCGTTGTGTCATTGAAAGCGGGTATAATTGGAAGAACTGGTTGTGTTCTTTGTCTAGCGTTTTGGTAAGCAATGATTCCAGTAGTGATGTTTTGATTAAATGTAACACCGGCAGCAGTAGCATATGGACTAGCCGTCATGTAATATAGTCCCGGAGATTGGTTTGCAGTCATCAAGACATCGTGGGTTTGGCCTGGACCAAGGACGAGAACATCAGTTTGGTATGGGTTTGTGTAGGCAGCATCCGCTCCAACAACGGTCATGCTGTGGTTGGCTATCTTGAAGAAGAATTGAGTATTGAGAGCAGCGTTGATTATTCTCAACAAATACGTTTTTCCTGGCCAGACGTTTAGCCTGTATGTGTCTTAGGTAATTCGAACACAAAAATTAAACAAGGTAACACTAATTAGTTGCCGAACATATTAAGTAAAGGTTGTGATAACTAGGTACTGATGTACTTACTAGTTGAAACGCAAGTGTTAAACAAGTCACCGGGCCAGCCATTGAATGTATAAGCATCTGCGTCAACAGGAGCGGCTCCGCTAGCTAGTGCAGTGCTTTCAACATCGATAGGGTTAGCATTCCACCATTCTCCTGTAACGTTATTATCGTTTCATCATATATAAAGTATGCAGAACAAATAAATTAAACAGGCAAGTAATATATGAAACAGAATAAGATAAGGTACCTAACATAATAGTTTCTTCACCGAATGGTCTAACGAAAGGGTACTTTTGGCCGTAACGTGGCTGAATGATTAGAGCACCATAAACAGTAGCTCTGAGCCATTGAACGTGTGAATGCCACCAAAGTGTTCCCACTTGTCCGGTGAGATTAAACATGTATGTATAGTTACCTCCGGGCCTAATTGGGCACTGTGTGATGAACTCGGGACCATCTGCCCATTGAGTTAACCTTTGGAACACTCCATGCCTGCATTACAATGAGAACATATACCAAATTCAACTACATATACTAGCTTTTCATCAAAATTCGTAAGATCGTATAATAACGTGTTAAACGTAGAATGTACCAATGAATAGTAAGGTTATATGGAGATCTGTTAAAGACGTGAACAATAAGTGTATCTCCCTCTTTAACCCTTAAAGTTGGGCCCGGAAGGCTTCGGTTAACTGCAGTAATCACTTGGCTTTGACATAATCGATTCACAGTTAATGTATCCACCTGTTAAGGAAAACAACATCAATCACTTTAGACCATGCATTGTTTAGAAGTATCTAAAAGAGAGACGAGAAGAGAAATGGATAGTTACAACAAATGAAGTCTCGACGGTAGCAGCAGAGGCTGTCCACAACGATAAAGAGAATAAGGCTACGACGAATAACAAAGAGCTCGATGTCATAGCTCGAGAGCTAAGAAAAGAAATGGGCATGTATGAAAGGTAGATGTTTGAAGATTGGTAAATGAGTTGGTTGTTTAAGTTTGGTACGCGTATATATATAGCTAGAACAAGTTGGAAATTTCAAAGGACAGATTTCGTGAAATAACACCGTCGTTGAATTGTTTGTTTTAAAATACATTTGACTAAAGATGCATGTTGTTAACCTTCATTCTCTTAAGCACACTTGCTTGACTATATTAATTTACCGATATTCTTTTTTTATTTTACCTTAACAGCAGTAGATGTAGCTAAAAGAGATTCGGTGAACATTTCGTGAACTGTTCGGTAAAAAGTTTGTTCATGTTCATTTATTTATTAAATGAACGAACATGAACAACATTTACGTTCGTTTAGTTAAATGAACGAACATGAACAAAAATCTTGTCCGTTCAATTATGTTCGTGAACGTCCGATTATTCGTTCATTTATGATCATATATATGTTTATGTTCGTCTATCGTATCTTTTTATTATATACTTATGAAATTGCTTCACTTAAACAAAACAACACTAATAAAACACAATATTGGGTATATTTTTGTAAATCTATATTCATTTACGTTCGATCGTTCATGTTCGTTCGTTTATGTTCATTTAGTGTCTTAATGAACGAACATAAACGAACACGAGCAAACATATTTCTTAATAAACGAACATGAACAAGAATATTCGTTCGTTTAAGTGACCGTATTCGTTTATTTGTCCGGCTAAAAATAAATGAACGAACATGAACAAGGCTCCGTTCGTGTTCGTCCGGTTCGTTTACAGCCCTAGTTGCAAGAGTGATATGAATAACGAATCCAATATATATTAGACGAATTTTCCTACATAGCGTTTGGTATGCATGAATCAAAATTGGAATGGAATAGATTATTACAATGGAATGAAAATATTTTGTTTGTTTTGAGTTTCGTAACGTAATGGTTTATTCATTAGTTCATTCCATTACTTTTGTAACCACCAATTTCATTTCACAGTCACACCCTAATTTTTTTCATTCCATTACGACAAGGAATCATATTTTGTCATATTTTATATTTCATTTCTTTCCAACATCCATTGCATCATATCAAACAACATGCGTAAATGCTATACTCCTTTCCAACATGACAACCAAATAGGTCAATCGAACATTAATGACTCATTCAATTACTATCTTCATTCCTTTCCATCTGGCTTACCTACACAGAGACGGAGCCAGAAAATGATATTAAGGGGGGCTCAAATTTTTTTCCAGATAATGTTAGGGGGGGGAGGGGGCTTCCATAGTTTCCGATCAAAAAAGTTGCTGGCTTCCATAGTTTCCGATCAAAAAAGCTGATTTTCGTCATTGAAGATAAGCAATACATCGTGCCAGTGTTTTGGAGAGGGGGGGTGGTGGGGGGGGGGGGGGGGGGGGTGAAGCACCCACAGCTCGTCATTGTACTTACATATATGTTATATGTACATGCATGTAAAAATGGCTTACATACACGGGTGGAGTCAGAAACTTATGATCAAGGGACAAACTTTTAATTAATATTTAACAATTCTCTATAAATTAGTTTTCGATAGAACTGCAAATTACAAAAATACCGGAAATTTATTAAAATATTAACTACAATTATTTCGCTAAGGGGCACATTCCCCCCCCCCCCCCCTTTTATCACAGCCACTGCATGCATGCAAAAAACCAATGTTTTGAAACCCGGTTCGACCGGTCGGTTCAACT
This sequence comes from Tanacetum coccineum, assembly GCA_026074375.1. Classification (NCBI taxonomy): domain Eukaryota; kingdom Viridiplantae; phylum Streptophyta; class Magnoliopsida; order Asterales; family Asteraceae; genus Tanacetum; species Tanacetum coccineum. Next base: position 31,044 of record BQNB010007904.1, on the reverse strand, counting down.
GGTTGAATCGGTTCCGGTAGAAAAAACGGGTCAAATTAAACCGAGTTTCATATTTTCGAAACCCGGTTAGACCCGCCAGGTTTCGAGTGACCTGGGTCAACCCGGTTCTCGAGACCCGGCCGGGTTTCAGTTTTCTCGTGTTTTTTTACAAATAAAGCATGTTAATTGTATATATTTGCGACGTAATTTTATCTTTACATTTATATTTGTTAATAAATAGTTTTTTATACTCAAAATATAGAATATTTCTTGATTTATATACACTTTTTTTTCTAATCATTGCAAATATTTTTTATTTTTTTGTTGTAGAAGACCGGTTTGACTCGGTGGTCGAACCGGTAACCCGGTGACTCGATCGAGTCGATTAGAGACCCGATTTTCAAAACATTGCAAAAAACACACATCTTATAATGAGTGCATGTCAATTCTTGAATTCTTTAATTGCTGAAAACTTAAAATTTAATATAGGAAATTATTAACAATATGCCAATAAAAAACTAAGAAACTGTTAAGTTCGTGTACTAATCTATAAAACTATTAACAATTTAATTAATACCCCTGAAATGAAATGAAATGAGAAGACTTTTTATATATATGATTTCGTTTGAGGTTTACAACTCACATTATAAACATCTTTTATGCGTTCCTTGATAGATTATAAAAATTATTTCTTACTTGAATTATCTTATGTTACAACATTTTTCAATTAAACTATGATTATTTTACGTTATATGCATAAACGTTACACAAGATACTAAACCAAAATATAATAACTATAAGTATCTGGCGCTATAAAATTTCGTGATACTCGTCTAATTATATAAATATAATTTAGTTTACATGCATATATATGCATGCATGCAAAAAACCACACATAAACATAAATGTCATCAGTATTTACACATAATCTATACTAGATATAATGGAATCAGTATTTACACATAATCTATACTAGATATAATGGAGGAATAACTTTCCTTACATTAAATGTTAGGGCTGTAAACGAACTGAATGTTCAATAAACATTTCATGAACCGTTCGGTAAAAAGTTTGTTCATGTTCGTTTATTTATTAAATGAACAAACATGAACAACATTTTACGTTCGTTTAGTTAAATGAGCGAACATGAACAAAAGTATTGTTTTTTTTTTTGAACGGCAACTTTTATTCAACTAGCAAGGTGCTAGAAAAGAAACATTACAAGGAGATCAGATTAGGGTTTTTTCAACCAAGTCTCCCAAGAAAAAGAGGCAATACATCTATTAACGCACCAAAAATAGGAACGAGAAACAATGTCGTCAAAAAGAGTGGCCTGTCTCGGAGGAGAATCATCGAAGAGCAGCTTATTCCTATACGCCCAGATATGCCACCAAGCAACCATGCAAACTCCTTCCATCAACAGCTTAACCTTGGGAAGCCTTAATACCGAGAACCACTCAAAGCCAATGCATCATAAGATGAAACATCCAGCCAATCAACCTCCCACCATCGGCAGATCTTACGAAAGATGTGAACCCCTAAGTTGCACCTGAATAGAATATGGGAGATAGTTTCGGTATCTGAACCACAAATGGGACAAAGAACAGAATCCATAACAATTCCTCGGCACGCCAGATTACTTCGAGTTGGAAGGCGGTCAAGACGAGCCCGCCAAGCAAAAATGTTAATCTTGATCGGAATAAGGCTCTCACCCAAACTAGTAGGAACAATCAGAAAGAGGGAAGCAAAAATATTATCAAGGTAAGAACGAACCTCCTTAACCTCGAAATTCTCCGTCCTCCTGAATGGTCACAATAACCATCAGTCCTTGGAGGAAGATAGAATAAACTGGTACAAGATCTCACATAGATCATCATTGGTGTTTACGTTCCAACACCATCACGAACCGGCCTACTAAAAGAACATCAACAGAAGGAAGGCCAAAACTTTACACTCCACCTGTATGGAGTCTTAGTGGGACTCTAGGGCGAAAATACGGGGAAACATAATGCAAAACAAGGGCTGCTTCGGAATCCAAGAATCAACAAAATCGAGTGCAACAGCCATCAGCAATACGACATCTTTGCAATGCGACCAAAATTGAATCCGTTAGAATTCAACACATTCACTTCACGAAGAATAGAAGACCAAATGGAAGGAATCTGGACCGAATGCAAGTCAAGATTACTACCATACAGAGATTGAATAACACGAAACCATAAAGATCCATCTTGTGATATGAAGCGCCACACCCATTTCAAAAGTAAAGCCCGGTTTAGAGCAAAGTAGCTAGATATCCCGAGGCCACCACTTTTCTTAGAAGCTAAAGCCTTGTCCCAAGCCACCCAAGAAATCTTTCTATCCGACAAATCTGCCCCTTTAAAAAAATTACTACGAATCCTTTCCATATCCTTCAAAATTCCAACCGGAGCTTTAAAGATGGATAAATTATAAATAGGAGAGGCTCCAAGAACGGACTTCAAAAGAGTTAACCTGCCACCGATAGACAAGGTTTTATCTTTCCACTTGGACAACCGTTGATGAAGCTTTTGAAGAGAATCAGACCAAGCAGAAAGACGGGTCATACAATCTCCCACCATCACGCCTAGATAACGAAACGGAGCATGCATGACCGAACACCCTATAATCGTAGCAGCTTGACTAACTAAATTCCGATGCACACCAACACCCATAATTTGACTCTTATGAATGTTAATCTTTAACCCCGACGCTAGGAAAAAACATCTAAGAATCTTCATGATATTACCCATATTAGGCTCTGACCATTCCCCCATAAAGATGGCATCATCAGCGTAGAAAAGATGTTAAAGGACCGTCGATTCACTAATCTGAATACCTTTAAAGATGCCGTTATTAATAGCCCTAGAAAATGAAATGTGAAGAGACTCCAAATAAGGATAAATAAAAAAGGCGCCAACGGATCACCTTGTTTTAACCCACGGAACAAAGGGAATTCCGAGGACGGGCTACCATTCACCAACACCGAAGCCATAGAAGAGCTACGAGTACCGCTGATCCATTTACACCAATTTGGACCAAACCCAAAGGCATGAAGAACGTCCATCAAGTAATCCCATCTAACAGAATCGTATGCCTTTTCAAAATCAACTTTAAAAGTCATAGCTTGTTTCTTTTTCCTTTTGCACCATGAAAGCAGCTCATTAAGAATGAAAGGCCCATCTAAGATTTGCCTATTAGCAACAAACGCAGTTTGAGTGTCCGATACTAGATCCGAAGTAACCGTAGCCAGGCGATTAGCTAGGATCTTTGTAACGACTTTATAAACACTCCCAATCAAACTGATAGGTCTAAAATCAGCCACAAACTTTGCATCCGCGACTTTAGGGATCAAAACAATAAAGGAGGCATTGGAACCTATCGGAAAAGAACCTTTGTCGAAAAACCACTCGACGGCCAAACAAAAATCAGGACCTATGAAACTCCAATATCTCCTAAAAAAATCAAAAGTATATCCGTCAGGCCCCGGACTTTTGTTAGCACCACAATTCCAAACGGCGCAAAACGAATTTCATCAATGGAGATACAACGGTCCATGTACTCAGTCTGATCAATAGAGAGCCGGTTAGGAAAGTCAACATTAATCTTAAGCCGAGCACTACCAGGTTGTTTGAATCGATTAGCAAAGTGCCTCATGAAAGCATCTTTAACCATCTCCGGATCAGTGTGCCACTGACCGTCATTTATAACACCTCGAATAGACAATTGAGACCGTTTTTTGTTGATAATACCATGGAAGAATTTCGAGTTTTCGTCCCCCTCGATAGCCCACTTAAGTTTCGCCTTCTGAATCCGATCAGTAGCTTCCAAGTGTTTAAAGTCATTAATAATCCGAGATAGCTCCATTCTTTCTAACAAGATGTCATCAGAAACATTTCCATTGTCAATATTAATATCGATTTGGGCCAGTTTCACCTTAGCAGACTCGATAGAACCAGAATCTCTCAAATTCATATCTTTAATCCACCTACGAATAATAACCTTTAACCCTTGGAGTTTCTTCTTGAAGCGAATCAATTGGTTTCTATCCGAGAAAGAAAACGAATTCCAAGCTTGTTCCACCATAGCATCAAAACCTTCCCTTTTAAACCACGAATGAAAGACACGGAACGGAATTGGCCCAAAGTCAGAAAAAACTTCCCTAAGAAGGATAGGACGATGATCGGATAGGTGTCTATCAAGACACAAAGCAGACATGGAAGGGAAAGAAGACAAGTTGCCATCCGATATCAAAAATCGGTCCAGTTTGCTCATTTTACTTCTCGAAGGGTGAGACCACGTAAAGGCATATCCTTCCAAGTTAACATCTGTAAGGCCCGACGTCTCAATAAAACGGTTAAAATGACGCGCGCTGGAACCATTAAAAACCGAGCCGAACCTTTCATCAATAGATCTCACCTCATTAAAATCGCCTATAACGATCGTCTCACCATCCCATCGAGAAATCAATAAGGTAATGTACTCCCACAAGACACGCTTACGAACAATAGATTGAGGAGTATATATCACCACAATGAGAACCTTGAGATTATTCGAACACCAATTACCATATAGAGCTATAAAATTATCAGAGATAGTGACGTTAGTTTTCTTGAAGATATTAGATTCCCAAATACATAGGATCCCTCCCGAATAACCAACCGAATTACTAGAAACAAATTGAAAGTTAGAATTACCCCACATGTACTTAACATCCATATGAAATTGATCTAACTTCGTCTCCTTTAAAGCAATAAAATTAAAACCTTATGTGTAACAATCATACTTCCTTTACCCCCCACTCTTTTTTCGTCTTGTGGCCAAGACCTTGAATATTTAGAGAGAGCATATTCATTTAAACATCGTAACGTCTCCTTGAGCCTCGATAATATTACCAATGTCTTTGATGCACCCTTCCATTTCATAACCCATAGATTGGCCGATCCGAATCAAATCATCCAAGAGACCTAGAATCGATCCCCCTTTGTGAGCTTCTGGACGACTAGAAGTAGAATTATCATTAATAACCTCGTTAACATAACAATCCTCAGGTTTTGACTGCGCTGTAGATGATCCCTCCTTATCATTCTCAACAATTGGTGCATCTTCTATGTTAATATCCTCCTTACGAGACGCTTCTGGAGTAAACCCAGGCGGATGGGATAATGACGGATCCAACTCCTTCTCAGACTTATTAGGATGTTTGTTCAGCAAATCATATAACTCAAAAGGATCCGGAGATAATATGTCGCCCTCCTTATCTCTACTATGACATTCATTGTTGACTGGTGATTCAGGCTTGTCCTCAAAAATAGTGTCTGCGACCTCTTCAACCTCACTATCCAGGTTAAAATCATTTCCTATATTATGTTGCCCCTCCGAGGTGTTACCGTTATTATGTATAGATTCGTCATCTGAGGTATACTCCGTGTCTTTAGGAAGATGAAAACTCGAACCAAGTCGAAAAGCTCATTAGGGCACGCACCATATACACCTACCCCGAATGATAATCTAAAATCTCTCCAAAATGTTACCAGGCCATTTGGTTTTAATGCATACACGTTTACGAGCAAAGGAGTTAACCAAATTTTCCTCAATGTCAACAATATCCCCCTATTTCTTACCAATCCTAACAAAAGTATTGCTTGACCACATCTTCAACGGGACGCCTTCAATATCAACCCAAACGATCCGTTCGTCACAAACAAAGTCATGAGATGCGAGTTGAATATTACAGAACCAGGACTTAACTCCCGTATGCGATAAGAATTTATCCCTCACAGACCCATTATCAAATTCTATCAATAGCCACAAACCTCCAAGGTATGACAATTTTACTCCTGGAAACCCTTCCTTGAGAAGAATAATATGCATATTAGAGATGGAACTTACATCTTTAACCTTACCCATAACATGTCGGGACAAATCCTGAACAAACACGCATGAGTCATCAAGAATTAACGCTTGAATATCTGTACTCGTTCATTTATGTTCGTGAACGTTCGATTATTCGTTCGTTTATGATCATATATATTTGTTTGTGTTCGTCTATCACATCTTTTATTATATAGTTTTAAATTTGGTTTAGTTAAACATGACAACACTTAGGAAACATAACAGTGTGTATACTTTTTGTAAATTCTATGTTTATTTATGTTCGTTCATTTATGTTCGCTCGTTTATTGTCTTAATAAACGAACATAAACGAACATAAACAACAGTTTTTCTTAATAAACGAACATGAACAAGAAAATTCGTTCGTTTAGACGATCGTGTTCGTTTATGTTTCCGGATAAAATTAAACGAACGAACATAAACAGGATTTTGTTCGTATTCGTCTGATTCATTTACAGCCCTATTAAATGCACTTCAAATTTTGAAAATTAAGCAATACAATTACTCATGCAATGTGTAGAACTAATTGATGGATGATTAATATATATATTCTTAAAGAATCACATAAAGCACAACATTACCTTTCATGTTCAAATGAACATGAGAGGATTCTTATCCTTAATGATAAGTACAAGTAATAAAATACATATATAGTACAAGTCATAAAAGCTACTAACTTAAGTAATACAAAATTATAATCACATTGTACAACTATTAGTTCGAATACTCCAAACAAAATTTAAGAAAAAAAAAAGAATTTTAGATAGCACACATATTATTACTTGTTGTACAATTTAAAAGAAAAAACACAAAAATAACACCTCAAAACATTAAACATTTTATTTACGACTTTTAATACAATATAAAATATTAACACACATAAGAGTAATTTTTTTAACTAGAGATTGAGGGTATTATACACTCAACCTCTTACAAAACATATACTTAAGTTTGTCATGTTAAGCTAAAAAAATATATAAAAAAATGATTGCTTATTAGCTGGAAAATATATAGTATCAACATGTTTTTGATGATCCATCTAGCAAACAGTAGCAAAACCTTCTAGATCTTATATAGCTAGAGATCGACAAGGAAGAAAAAGAAAATATTTAATGTAATTAAAAAGGTAAATGTAATAGAAGATCCAAAATTTCAAATAGTGGGTAGAAGAACACTTCAAAAGACAGATACCTTGAAATAGTATGTTATTGAATTCTTTGTTTTTGATAACATTTGACTAAAGATGCATATGTTCCTTCTTTTAAGCACATTTGCTTGACTTATATACTTCAAAAGTCAGCATTTATATTAACATTATAGATCGAGCTAAAACAGTTGCAACAGTGATTTGAACTAAAGAAGGGTATATAGTTATGGTACGTATCGCAATTTCACTCATGCCATCTGTTTACGTACATATATACGTACATGCATGCACAAAACACACATATATATAAATGTCATCAGTATTTACTAATATATGTTTCATAAAATAAAAACAACCTTGGAAAAGATTGAATCTTTTTTTAAGATTGCATCCTGTTGACTAGTGATTACACTACTACATTAATGCTTTCGTAACGAATTTATGAAAATGTGAAAGGAATGCTTATGATTTTTCGTCGAAGATCGATATGATAATTAACCCAAGGAATTTATCAACGACGAAACTTTTGACATACGCGTGGTTTCTAGATTAAAGTAACACGTACATAACACAAGATTCCATCTAGCTAGCTAACATTTGAAAATGTGGTATATAATATATCAATTATTTGGATAATTAGTGCTCTTAGGAAATTAGCATCATTTTTGACTATATTCATTCTTACTGTAAAATACTACAAAAAAGTCATCAATTGCGTAGACTGTTTCAAATTGAAATGACAGTCGAACCATATTAAGTCTTTCGAGTTTTGCTTATATATATTGAGTATTACAGTAGTATATTTTTACCTAATTTGGTCTAAAACAGTTTACGCATTTTCTAGACGCCTGTTGTTTTTGTTGTCCCCGAAGACCATCGAAAATTAAGCTCAAAAAAACGCGTCGGTAATGCGAAAGCCATATATTTTTTATTGTGTTACGAGAGATCTGAAATGTCATACTTATTGTAAGTTATGTGAATTGTGTATATCCTATTAGAATTGTCTCTCGTACGTTATATAGACTACAAAATATGAAGCCTTAACCAACTATACATTTGGGCCTTAGCCCATACAAAATATACGACTAACACTCTCTCGCAGTTGGAGCGGGAGGACACTGAACGCTCAAATTGGTACGAAACTCCTCAAACAAAGCAGATGGCAAGCCTTTAGTGAATATGTCTGCATACTGATAACGAGATGGAACATGAAGAATGATACATGCATGAGATCGAAGACCACTATCTTGTTAATAACTGTTGCAAGTTAGACTAGAAGTAACATGCATGGTACTTCTAGTCTAACTTGCAACAGTTATTAACAAGATAGTGGTCTTCGATCTCATGCACGTATCAAAGAACTCGAACCTGACTAGCAGCAACCAAATCTCGAGAAAAATGAATATCAGTCTCTATATGCTTTGTACGTTGATGATGAACCGGATTAAAAGACAAATAAACAGCACTGACATTATCACAGTAAACAAGTGTAGCGGAAGACAAAGTTGTATGTAACTCAGTAGTACGCTCGTCACACCGCAAAACCCAACAATTTCAGCAACGGCTTAGCAACTTCCACGATACTCAGACTCATGCATAGATTGAGAAAGCATCGCGTTGACACTTGAGGACCAAAGAGATAAATTGTTGCCAAGAATACATAAATAACCAGAAGTAGATCTCCGATTAGTAGGCCATCAACCAAATCGATCCGAATAAGCAACCAAAGATATAGTCGAAGAGAAAAATAACTTCAGCCCATGATCTAAAGTACCTCGAACATACCGCAAAATCCGATTAAGATCTTGAGTAATGAGGGTACGAGGATACATGATATAAATGGACCAATGTTTGAACGGCATAAGATATATAAAGGTCGAGTAAAGTAGATAATGAAGAGAACCCTCAAAGGACTCACGATATAATGACGGATGCAGAAACTGGATCACCTTCATCCCCTACGTTTGGAAGTAACTCGACAACTGAAGTCTGACTAGAGTTAAACCCGTCATATGTGACTACTTAAGAATTCTTAATTTTAGTAGAATATTACGCTGAGAATAAAAACATCCCTTTAGAGTCTCGCGTTTACGAAAATACCCAAAAAATTTTTAAGTGAACCATGACTCCTGTCATAGAACTCATGATTGTATGAAGCAATAAATCGTTGGTAACAAAGACTCAGATTGAAGCATAGTAAGTTAATATATTCAACATACAATATAAATAAGCAGTAGTCTCAATCACTGTCTGTAGATTAACAATGATGAGTACATACGACTCATGAATACCATCATTACGGGTAATATTAGCAGCAAAGCGCTTAAAACCAAACAGAGGTTCACCTCGTTAAGGGACACTTAACACGGACCTATGAAACAAACATAATCAAGATGTGTAGAATCTCAAAATCCAGGAGATTGATGCATATACACGATCTCAGATAAAGAACCATGTAATAGATGGAATTTCTTGAAATTTAGTGATGAACAAGCTAGTGTTTTTAGAGTAGCCAAATAAAACGGTCTTAATAGTGCCAGGTTTTAACAACACAGGCCTGAAATAGTCTCATCAACATCAACACCTGATAACTGTGTACTGCCATTTGCCACAAGAAAAGCCTAGTAGCGACTAAGAGTTCCATCTGCCATATATTTGTGTCTAAACAACCATATACAACGAACAATATTGGCCTCGCAGGTCTAGGGATAAGAGTCTAAGTATTATTGTTAATAAGCGCATTAAATTCATCAATCATAGCATTTTGCCAATTTAGATCATTAAACGCATCAACATACAATTTTGGTAAATGAGAAATGAAATACACATAAAGATTAAGATGCTCAGGAGGACGATTTAACCCGACACGAAAGCGTGTGGCCATAGGATGAACCAAAACCGGGTTTAGATTAGTAGCTGGGGTTGTTGCATTTGGGCCGGTATGCAGTGGAGGTGAGTCTTAGGCTAGTGTTTTAATTGGGTGATGAAAGGGATCCGGTAAAGGGGCTTGCTGGGCCAGCGTCATTAGGAATGGGCAGGTAGCAGGTGAAGAGGATGTTGGGCTAGTGTCTTGTTGGGCCAAATGATTTATTAGGGTATCGGTATGCTTAGGAAGAGTATTAGTATCATTAGTGGTTGGTGTTAAGCGTATAATATTAGAGGACTCATTCAAAAAGTCATATGAGGGTGATGAGGTAGGTGTCATCGAGCCAAACGAGAAAACCGTCTTATCAAAGGTAACATGGCGAGAAATGATAATTTTATTGGTGTTTGTTTCTAGGCAACGATATCCACGGTGATTAGACGCATGTCCTAAATAAATAGACGGTGTAGCACGCGGTTCAAGTTTATGAGTGGTATCCAAGTAAGGGTAACAAAGACACCCAAAAGTTAGTAAAAGAGTATAGTCAGGTGTGGTTCTAAAAAAGCGGGTATGAGGATTTCATTGTTAGTGGCACGTGAGGGTAAAATATTTAACAATTGAATGACCATATTAAGTGCTTCAACCCAATAATTAGGTGGTAGATGAGCCTGAAAAAGTGAGGTTTGAATAAGATTGTTTATGGTTCAGATCATCCTTTTAGACTTACCATTCTGTTGTGAGGTTCGTGGACAAGAAAAGCGAAATTAGATCCCATTAGAAACAAATAACTTATGGAAGGCGTGGTTGTCAAATTCACCACCATGATCACACTGAAATGACTATCTCACACTTAAATTGAGTGTGAACAAAGTTACAAAACAACACAAATTTAGACAAGACATCAGATTTATTAACTAAAGGATAAACCCAAACAAATTGCGAATAATGATCTAAGTGAGAGAGAATAGTATTTATTGGATTGATTGCTTAATTATAATTGATAATAGCCAACCTATATATATGATACAAAGGAAGCTTCTGGAGTATGGGCTCGGGCCAATGGGCTAATTACACTAAGTATACAATATGTACTCTAATATGCCCTCGCAGTTGGAGCGGGAGATTTGCGGACGCTCAAACTAGATCTGAAATCAGTAAACAATGGGTATGGGAGTCCTTTTGTGAAGATATCTGCGTACTGAAATCGAGAAGGGATATGAAGAACTCGAACATGACCTGCTGCTACTTTGTCACGAACAAAATGAATGTCAATCTCTATATGTTTGGTGTGTTGATGTTGCACCGGGTTTGCAGACATGTATACGGCACTGACATTATCACAGTAGACCAAGGTCGCTGTAAAAAGTGGGGTATGAAGCTCACAAAGGAGGTTGCAAATCCAAGATGTCTCAGCTATAGCATTCGCAACCCTATGATATTCAGCCTCGGTACTAGAACGAGACAACATTTCCGGGCATTTGGGGACCACGGTCAGGAGGTTGTCACCAAGAAAAACACAGTATCCAGAAGTAGACCGACAAGTAGCCGGACAACCTGCCCAGTCAGCATTAGAGTAGGCAATAAGCTGTGATGTAGTAGACCGAAATAGCTGTAATCCAAGATCAGTGGTTCCTCAAAGATAACAAAGAACACGTTTCATAGCATTAAGGTGTGGCTCTCGAGGATCATGCATGTAAATACATAACTGTTGAACTGCATATGATAAATCAGGTCGGGTAAAGGTGAGAACTAAAGTGCTCAGGCAAGGCTGCGATATAAAGTAAGATCAGTGACCGTGATCCTTCAGGTCCAAGCTTCTTTTCAGTATCGACTGGAGTCCTGTAAGGGTTACAATTAAACATATATGCCCGCTCAAGAATCTCAGTAGCATATTTCATCTGAGACAAGAATATGCCAAAGGTAGTATGCGTGGCAGGTATACCGAGAAAATAGTTAAGTGGGCCAAGGTCTGTCATAGCAAATTCCGCATGTAGCGAAGAGGTGATACGTTGCAGGAGCAAAGTAAAAGAAGTTATAAGAATGATATCATCCACATACATTAGTAAGTAAGCCGTGTCTGGCCCCTTGTGAAAGATGAAAAGAGACGAGTCGGTTTTGCTGTGATAGAAACCGGCTCGAACAGCATAGCTGGAAAATCGCTAAAACCAAGCTCGGGGGGCTGTTTAAGGCCATAAAGCAACTTTTGAGGAAAACATAATTAGAATGAGCTGAATCAGTAAAATCCTGGTGGTTGGTGCATGTAAACAGTCTTTATAAGATAGCCGTGAAGAAATGCATTTTTCACGTCTAACTGATGAATAGGCCACTGTCGAGAAACTACAAAGCTAAGAACAGTCCGAATGGTAGCAGGTTTGACAACAGGGCAAAATGTCTCATCGCAGTCGATGCCTTGTTGTTGACTATGACCATTTGCAACTAGTCAGGCTTTATACCGACTTAAGGACTCGTCATCATTATATTTGTTTTTGTATAACCACATGGAGCGAACAATGTTGACATTTGATAGGCGAGGAACAAGCACCCAAGTTTCATTGTCGATGAGAGCTCTATATTCGTCACACATAGCCTGTTTCTAGTTAAGATCTCGAAGGGCATAGAAAGGAGACTTAGGGATGGGAGAGGAGGTGGTAACATAGAAATTGTATTTGGGGTTAGCTTTCATAATTCCAACTTTAGAACGTGTGACCATAAGGTGTTGCGAGGTAGATGGTGGTGGTGGTGGTGGTGGTGGTGGTGGTGGTAGCGAGGTGTTTGGTGATGGGGTGTTTGGTGGTAGCGTTGTGTTTAGTGGTAATGGTTTTGGCAACGGAGTTAGAGGTGTTGTTTGTGGTGTTGCTTGTGGGGTTGTTTGTGGTGTGGTTTGTGATGGTGTTTGTTAAGGAGAAGTAGGTGTGGTAAGAAGGAGAAGTGCAATGGGGGAGGTGTCAAGATTATCATCTAAGAATTGGTATGAGGGGGGTTGAGTTGGAGTCATAGAGCCGAAGAGAAAGACAGTTTTGTCAAATATGATATGACAGGAAATGATGATTTTGTTGGTGTTCAGGTCAAGGCACCGATATTCACGATGACTGTAAGGGTACCCAAGAAAGATAGATGGTGTGGTACGAGAGGCAAGTTTGTGCAGTGGAAAGGTGTAAGGGTAACAAAGGCATCCAAATGTTCGAAGGTGGGTGTAAGAGGTTGGTTTGTTAAATAATTTCGTGTAAGGGATGTGATTGTTGATAGAGGTGGAGGAGAGGATATTAAGTAAGTAAGTGGCAGTAAGTAGTGCTTCAACCCAATACTCAGGAGGAAGACAGGCTTGAAAGATGAGAGAACGTACTACGTTATTAATAGTACAAATCATGCGTTCAGATTTGCCATTTTATTAAGATGTACGTGTGCATGAGAAACAAAATTGAATGCCATTAGTGACAAACAATTCATGAAGGGAGTTGTTGTCAAATTCTCCACCATGATCACATTGGAAAGCTTTGATTTCACGGTTGAATTGGTTTTTACAAATGCACGAAAGTGAAGAAGTTTTGATTGTGCATCAGATTTTCTGTGAAGTGGGTAGACCCACAAAAAATAAGAATAGTGATCTAAGAAAAGGACATAGTATTTATATCCACTCATGCTAGAGACAGGAGAGATATCCAAAGATCTGAGTGAATAATGTCAAAGGGAGATGTGACAATAGAGATAAATCATTGAAAGGGAAGTGTTGTTTGTTTCCCTAACTGGCAGGCACGACACAAGTGTTGAGTGTTTGTTTATTATAAGACACAAGGCCACGTGACGACAAGGTTTAAATTACATTGTCACCGGGGTTACCAAGACGTTGATGCCAAAGGGAATGATTATTAGTAAGTAGGGCAAAGGCTGAGGCGACAACGTGTAAGGGGTATAGATCATCCGTGTTGTCACAACGAAGAAGGGTTTGATGGGTATGATAATCTCATACAGTGAAACTATAGGGATCAAAATTAATGGAGCATTTATTATCAGTGGTGAATTTATGTACAAAAACAAGGTTTTTAATTATATTGGGTGTGACAAGAACATTTTTAAGGTGGAGTGAGCGATATGCATTAGGGATTTATACATGTCCAGAGTGGGTGACATGTATAGATGATCCATTTCCGACAATAACTGAATGAAAATTACGATTAAGATAAGAGGTTTGAAGGTTACCAGTGTGAGATGAAAGGTGAGAAGTAGCTCCGGTATCCATATACCATTGCTGATCATGAGAAGCCATAAGAACAATCTTTTTTTTCGATGAACAGTACCTGCCGATGAACAGTACTCGCTGAGGAATAGTACTCGTCGATGAATAGTGACGCCAATGAACAGTAACTTTTAGAGGTTAAGTCGAATCACGGGTTCTTAGGGGTGGATTCCGTGGGCGGAATACCGTAGGTAGTAACTCTTATATGTGAGTGTCAATCTTTGTTGAAAGTTGGTGGAGTTAAATTGTAATACGGTTTATAGTCCACCATAAGGATTATACTAGGAATAGTATCGGTGTCATGGATTCGTAACTGGATGTACGAAACGACTAAACCCCCCTTCCCGAACCAGTATATATTGTGGTGTCTCTTCTTATCTCTATCTACTTATTGTTCTAATTGCAAAGTAGATTAGTACACCACTCGACTCTTTCGAGACTTGAAGTTTTTTAAACTTCGAAGAAGTCAATAAAACCGTATCCACCCCCTCTACGATTCTATAATTTGATTCGGAGTCATGTTCGAAGAAACCGATGAGGTATTAGGACGATTAATACTCGTCGACCAAAGTGATGTATTACCATTTATCCCATTATTTGTACCCGAATGCATATATCGACAACTTTCACCAAAATGACAAAACCCCTAGAAAAATTAAAACATGGCTTGTTAATCTTACCCGAAGCCCCGGTAGGGGCGGCGTTCATTAGTAGTACCCAAGTTGGCTAAAAAATCCATAGGTGAAGAGGATGAGGAGTCAATACTAGTAGCTTCAGCCCTCGACTTCAACCGCATCTCCGCTGTAGTAAGCATTGAACGAACCATCTTTAGATCCGGGAAGAGGTCTCGATGAATAATAATATGGGAGACATGTCAAACTTATCCGGCAACCCATCAAGAGAAATGTTGACAATATCATCCTTGCTAATAGGCGAATCAAGACTAGCCAAAATATTAGCGATTGATTTAATTTTAAGAAAACATGCATCAATACTCATATCTCCAAGCTTTAACGAACGTAATTCGGATTTCAATGCAATAAACCGAATCTGTTTATTGTCATCGAAAGTCTTGGCAAGAATGTCCCAAGCTTCCTTTGTCGTAATGGGGTAGTACACATAAAGGGCAATGAATCAATGTCAAATCAGCAGACCCGATGTCCCCTTGCCTAAGCTTGTATTGCGTTTTAAGACTTCCCTCTCAAAGTAAGCCACAAATGAAATGCATGTCGCAGAATACAATGAGAATACCAAACAACACTAGCCCATCGCACCTCAAACCCTCTCGGCCTCAACTCCTCCCAAGCCTTAGAAACCGAGAACATTGACAAAACACCACCCCTATTACGCCATAGGACAGAATCACTTCTTTGTGCATCAAGAACCGGGGCTGGAATATTATCAATATCAGGAGCTTTTATAAGCCAATTTTACGGCCAAGCCCAACCACCATCAGCCACTAAATCTGCCACTTTACATGTCATGCTAAAACCCTTATTAGCCACATCTCTAGACATGAGAAGACGAGCAATAGGGCTATAATCACACCAATAATCAAACAACAAGGACATAGATACTCCATTACCTAGAGTCGTCCAAAAGAATGGCCTAACACTATCTTGAAGTTGTAGCAGCTTTCGCCATCCCCAGCTCGAATCTGCCCTACTTGGAACTTCCCAAAACGATCGACTTCTAAGCTTGTAAGTGTTTGTCCAGCTAACCCATAATGACTTACGGTTGGAAATAATGTTCCATGTATGTTTTGTCATGAACGCAATGTTAACTACATCAAGATTACGAATGTCGAGCCCACCCTCAGTTTTAGGAAGCGAAATAACATCCCATGCTACTTTTGCTTTACCACACTTATATTTACCATTACACCATAAAAAACCATAATAAGCTGGTGTATGTCATAAATAGTACCTTTAGGAATAAGAAGCACCGACGCCCAATACACTTGCATAGAAGAGATGACGAAGGTACAAAGCTGAAGTCTACCCCCAAATGACAAAGACTTGTTCTTCCGATCCCTAATAAGATTCTTCGCTTGTTCCACAAGAGCTTTGAAATCCTTAATTAACAATCTGGAGGATATAAGAGGTACACAAAGGTACTTAATCGGGAGTTTACCTTCCGAGAACGGCAGGATTTTAAGGATAGAAAGCTTCACATGGCTCGGCACATTGCAAAAGAATGTCGTGCTCTTAAGGATGCTCGGGACCAGACCCGACACCTTCTTAAATTCATCAAGACCCTCCATTATCACACGGGCTGAGTTAGTGTCACCCTTAGCAAAAATGAAAAGGTCATATGCAAAACAAACGTTAATAAGCTCCATTTCATCACAATAATGATGAAATCTAAAACTCTCCGAGAGGTTGAGACGCCATTTTAATATTAGAGTAAGGAACTCCATGACAAGCGTAAAAAAATATTGAGATAATGGATCCCCTTGCCTCAATCCTCACTTGCCCTTAAATAACCCGTGAACATCACCATTAAGACAAATATGGAGTAATTCGCGAAGTTATGCTAAAAGGCATGCATTCTAGAGCTTCAACGAAGAAATCTAAAGAATACCGTTCTGACATCCTATATGTCGTATCCATCAAGGAAGATACGTCGTATCTGTGCCTACACTTCACCAGAAACCACGAAGAATTAAAGAGTGATACGCCATATCCAGAAGATTCTATATGTCGTATTGAAGATTATTTGAAGATTCTGAAAGATATTAAACGTGGTCCCTACTCCAAGAAACCCCCAATACGCCGTATTGATCTCAACCAATATGGCGTATCGAAGGAATTCCAGACACTATAAATAGAAGACCTAAAACGAGTTTTATGTATGCTTCAACATATTTTTGATACCTTAACCACAAAAGTCAATTTTCAGAAGACAAGAAGAGAAGGTCAAGCAATGTGCTTAATTCCATAGGAAATACCTTGTAATCATCTATACTCTAATAATCGTTTGATTTTTGGTATCATTCATTTAACTTGGTTAGTTTACCTTGGTTGATTCGATTATTACTCTTGTATTCATTACAATGGTTATGGGCTAATACCTTTAGGTATTAGCCATGTTTATGAAGATTTTAATGTTTGGTTTGTTTATCTTAATTGCTTAAATTATTGTTGATTGTTGATTATGTTTATCAATTTATACTCGTTTACGTGCTTAAGTATGCGACCTATCATTCAACTGGATCTAGGAATGTAAACTATCGTGCTAGCTAGATACCAGGATAGCTCTTTATATCCGCAATTTATATATCAAGAATCATAGGATCACAAATAATGACCTATCCTTGCCACTGGTTTAGTGAATAAGTTAGACTAGCAGGTGACGTGGGATCAACAAATGGCGTTCTGATTCCCTTAGTAAGGAATTAGACAGTGGACTACTAGTATATAAAGAGCCATTAAGCAGTAAGTTAGTAAAGTCTCATTGAGATAGGGTTTAATAAGATCACCATTATTAATCTCCTAAGATAGATTATAATCAGCAAATGCTTGCTTTATGCGGATGCGTTTAATTATGACAGAATTGGCGTGTCTAGGTTTTAGGAAGAAGTACCGCCTAAATCTTGGAATGATATGCCCCTCAAGATAAATCAATCATTGCACTAATAAACAAACCTGCGTTTTAATTGGATTAATCATGGTTAATATAGTTTCCTTAAAATTGGCTTGACCGCTCTTCTACCTTCTGATTATCTGCTTGCGTGTGTTATCGTGTCTAAATTATGTTTAAGTTACCACCAAAACCCGTGCCAGTCTCTCAAACTGAAAACCCCCTTCACGTTTGATTTAGGTTTAGCATAGGTTTTGACATAGATTAGATAGATTAAAACTAACATAGATAACTAAAATACTTGTAGACTTAGAAATTAACGCTCTCGCTCTTAGTGATCGACCCCCTACTTACCAACGAAGCTACATCTGAGCGGGTACACTGATCGTTAGTGTTAGGTAATGTCGGCAAAATATAAATGTAAAACTTGATAATAAATAATACCTACGCACAATGACACATCAAGTTTTTAGCTCCGTTGCCGGAGAGTGAAGTTGTTTAATTCTTGTTTATTAGTATTTTAGTTTAGATTTAGTTTAGATTAATTTGTATATTTGTGTGTTTGTTTTTCTATGTTTGTCTTCTGCATTGTATATTTTTCATATTTGTGTGTTTTTGTATTTTTTTTTGCATTATTAATGTCTGCTATAATTTTCTGAGTTTAAAACTCAATACGACGTATTCATCTTTTTGGATACGACATATAAATTTTTTTTCTAAACAAATACAGCGTATTCGACTTTAACATCAATAAGGTGTATTCAGTTTACTGAATACGACGTATTAGTCTATTTGACCTTTTTCTTTCGTAGCAAATTTATTACAGGAAATGGACAACCCTGATATTACTATGGAGGAATATGTTCAGCTTGAAATTGAGAGAGCTCTTAGAAACGGTAAGGTGTATAACTGAGAAATAGCTACGTATGGTAAGATCTGGTATGATGAAGACGTTAACTACCTAAGACTTTTTGAAACGGAATTCCCAGCTATAGTCTACAATGATGCATGGGCATCTAAATCAGGTTTCTCATCTGAACTCACTGTAAGTCCTCAGCATGTCGATGAAGTTAATTTAAAAGATAAAACATCGTTGTCCGAATATAATGACGAGGAATATAATGTTATATCCTTTAATGATTTATTTCCTTTTAACATATATTCTTTTAATGATTCTAAATCGCACATGGACAATGATAATGATGATAAAATAGATGTCAAACAATTTTCGAGGGATTTGTCTATCAAACCATTACCTAATGTAATAAATATTAATGTTGGTTCCTATGCATAAGGGTCAAATAAACTTTGAAAAACAAACAATCAGTAAATTTTTTAAAACTAATAATTCTATCAAATATGTAGGTATTAATATCGTGACTTTGAATTATCTTAACAACGAGATGCTAATAAATCTTATTAAAAATTTATATGTGTCATTTGTCATCACGTTCGACCCTAAGTTGTTTTATTAGGACGGGATAAAACTGGGGCAAGTATAACAAATACTTTTCTGTAAACAAAAGTGCTTGCCGGGAGACAACCAGGAATGTAATTTTCAATTTCTATCGAGTCTGTCTTTCCAGACTGCCGATACGGCGTATCCAACCTCAAAGGATACGGCGTATTGACTTTCAGGACGTTAACCAGTCTTTACTTTTCTGTAATTTTAAACATTATTTTCGGGTCTGTCTATACGACGTATTCATTAAATGAATACAGTGTATTAGGCGACTGACCCGTACTTAGTATTTTTAATACATGTATCAATACGGTGTATCTTGAAATACGGATACGGGTATCGACTTCCTATACATTTTTTTGTTTTGTTTTGTTTTTTAACCGTTGAATACCGGAGATAGAGTTGCATTTATACAGGACCTTACTGAACGAAAATGACGACTTTGGTGGAGTATTTATATTCTGGAATTTTGTGTGTTGTAGTCATGCTAACATCCACACCCGCTTTCACAATACACAATTTTGCTCATAAACGCAACATGGAGGATCATACCGAGCAAATCCCATGGGAGTTTCTCGTTCTAATTCTTTTAATTTCCCGTTTTTAATTTTATATTTATACAACGAGATCGTTGTATACTTCAAGTGAGGGAGGAAAATTAGAACGCTTACTTGTCTATATTTTCAAAATAAAATGGTTAAATTATGCCTAAATTAAAAAAAAATCAAGCAAACTTTTAGGAAATTAATAGTTACATAACCCGCACACATAACCCTTGTTAGATATTGTGAGAATTTAGCCTTATTCGTTTTCAAATGTTTACCTAAATTCCACAAAATTATGAGTGTGCTGGTGATGTTGTAGACTTTAGAACTTGACTTGGTATATCTATTCGAGACCACAATAATAAGCACTATTTTTAATAGATGGAGTGTCATTTTCTAAACTGGTAAATTTTTAGGATTACACCCAAAAAGCCTATACATGTCATAATATTAACAAACTACACTAGTTAGTTAACCCCCGTATAAACCTTTTTGTTTACTCTCATTTTTAGAGTAAGATACCCCTAGAAAAACATGCTGAGCCATTTCATTCTTTTCTTACACCAAATATTTGTTTCGTTACACCTTTACACCTTAGCCTACCCTATTAGATTAAGTCCTTAATCGGTTGCTAGTTGCTTTTGTGTAAAGTATTGTATTTCCTGTGTCTCAATGCAAAATTTTCTATCTACGGTTAGGTCGGAAAAATTACACAATGCAATTGGGTACATGTGTGAAATTTCTATCTACAGTTAGGTCGGGAAAATTGCACAATGCAATGGGAATGTGAAAGTAGTGTATATTTTAAAATCTCAGTTTTTCAGTGTGTTTTACTACTTTCACAAATGATTATTTAAATCCGAAGTATAGAGGAGAATGAATAAATTATCCGGATTCATTATGATCGTGAAGATGGTGAAATTACACCGAAATTCGTAGTATATATATGAAAAAAATCCGAAAAAAGAGAAAAATACAAAAAAAGTAATTCTGTAGAGTATTGTTGTATGTTGGTCGAAATAAACCAACCATGTATTTCTTGTATAAAAAGTGGTCGATATCACCACTAATGTAGTAAAGTATGTATATTATGGATGATTGGGAGTTGACCGTTACGGGAACGCCAACTAAGGTTGTTTTTGTTGATCTATGATCAAGATGTTTATGTCTATATTTATGTGTCTTTTTCATGGGTACGATCGAGAAAGTACTAGCAACACTATACCTTATTTGTTTAGACTTAATCTATTAACAACAATTAATTTCCCTTTCCTGATCCATAACCTTAGGTCTTACTCGAATAAGGATGCGAGCAATTGCATGTATCTATTCCATCGTTATGGATGTGTATGTGTGATTTTGTCCGCCTTGTTGGTTTATTACTTTTGGTGAAAGATTAGACGATCCATACCCTATATTGTTCTTCATCCTAACCTTTGATTTTACTCGAGTGAGGGAATTGAATGCAATCATGTATATCTATTCCATCGTTATGGATGTGTATATATGGTTTGTCACCCTTGCTGGTTTACAACTATTGGTGAAGATTACTAGTCTATTCTCTCGCTTATTCGAGTTAAGGATCGAGCAATCACATGTGTCTATTTCGTCGTTACGGCCATGTATGTGTGATTTTGTCACCTTTTCTGGAATAATGGTATCGATAGAGACTAGAAAGAACAATAAACCCTTAGACCAGAAAACCCAATTTACCTTTTAAAGACTTGTCACTCCTTAGCTTTAGTGGTGGATATATGTATTCTTGCCAAGCCTATGAAAGAATACTCGTCACGACCGAGCAATTGAGCGAATTAGTTACATAATACAACATAGATTAGTTGAGTGAATAGAGTGATTTCATCTTCCCATTTCGTGAGGAGTATGGTTGTGTACTAGTATTTAAACAAATAAATGCTTAAAGGAAAAATCCTTGACTACGATTGGGATACATTTTTATAATTTTTCTAAAGTCTATTTGAGGACAAGTAGGATTCAAGTGGGGGATATTTGATAACATCATATAACGTCACTTTTATAGCATTATTTTTTTAACGGCAATTGTGGCTACATGGCCCCTAGCCCAGAAGGCGTAGCGAGCCCACACAACCAGGTTGAGTCCATCCCAGAAGGCAATGGCACCCTTCCCTTTACGTACGCGGGAGGAAACCCCTATCGCCCTAGACAAGACTCGAACTTGAGACCTTACCCAAGAGGGTAAAATCTCCATACCATTAGACCAATGCCCGTTGGTATAAAATTATTGTAAGAATTGGTACTTAATTGCTTAAAGTTATTGTTTGCAGTAATTATGGAGTAATTGGTGAAGTTATGCTAAAAGGCACGCGTTATAGAGCTTAAACAAAGAAATTCGAAGAATATTGTTCTGACATCCTATACGTCGTATCCATCAAGGAAGATACGGCGTATCTGTGCCTGCACTTCACCAGAAACCACGAAGAACTAAAGAGCGATACGTCGTATCAAGAAAATTCTATACGTCATATTGAAGATTATTTGAAAATTCTGAAAGATATTGAACGTGGTCCCTACTCCAAAAAACCCCTAATACGCCGTATTGGCCTCAACCAATATGGCGTATCGAAGGAATTCCAGACACTATAAATAGAAGACCTACAAACGAGTTTTAGGTGTGCTTGAACATATTTTCGATACCTTAACCACAAAAGTCAATTTTCAGAAGACAAGAAGAGCAAAGAAGGTCAAGCAACACACTTATATCCATAGGAAACACCTTGTAATCATCTATACTCTAATAATCATTCGATTTTTGGTATCATTCGTTTAACTCGGTTAGTTTACCTTGGTTGATTCGATTATTATTCTTGTATTCATTACAATGGTTATGGGCTAATACCTTTAGGTATTAGCAATGTTTATGAAGATTTTAATTTTTGGTTTATTTATCTCGATTGCTTAATTTATCGTTCATTGTTGATTATGTTTATCAATTTATACTCATTTACGTGCTTAAATATGCGACCTATCATTCAACTGGATCTAGGAATGCAAAATATCATGCTAGCTAGATATCGGGATAGCTTTTCATATCCGCAATTTATATATCTAGAATCATAGGATCACAAATAATTACCTATCATTGCCATTGGTTTAGTGAACAAGTTGGACTAGCAGGTGACCTGGGATCAACAAATGACATTCTGGTAAAGACATGGACAGTGGACTACTAGTATATAAAGAGTCATTAAGCAGTAAGTTAGTAAAGTCTCGTTGAACTAGGGTTTAATAAGAACACCATTATTAATATCCTAAGATAGATTATAATAAGCAAATGCTTGCTTTATGCGGATGCGTTTAATTGTGACAGAATTAGCGTGTCTAGGTTTTAGGAAGAAGTACCGCCTAAATCTTGGAATGATATGCCCCTCAAGATAAGTCAATCATTGCACTAAGAAACTAACCTGCGTTTTAATTAGATTAATCATGGTTAATACAGTTTTCTTAAAATTAGCTTGACCGCTTTTCCCTCTTCTGATTATCTGCTTGCGTGTGTTATCGTGTCTAAATTAGGTTTAAGTTACCACTAAAACCCGTGCCAGTCTCTCAGACTAAAAACCCCCCTTCACGTTAGAATTAGGTTTAGCATAGTTTTGACATAGATTAGATAGATTAAAACTAACATAGATAACTAAAATACTGGTAGATCTGCTTACCAACGAGGCTACAACTGATCGGGTACACTGCCCGTTAGTGTTGTTTTTAGGTAATGTCGGCAAAATATAAATGTAAAACTTGATATTAAATAATACCTACGCACAACGACACATCACACCCGTGGCAACGATAAACACCACAATACCAAAACTTGACTAAGGGGAAGTCGAGATATTAAACACACGAGACCTAAGATCTCAAATCAAATGGGAAACAAAAATAAAAGTCAACTGTTATTGATCGACCGAAGCAGAAAAATTTTCGTAGGGTTTAAAGGTTTTGGAGGGTCGGTGCTCTTGATACCATGTAAGTTATGTGAATTGTGTATATCCCATTAGAATTGTGTCACATACATTATATACACTACAAAATATAACCAACTATACACTTAGCTCTTAGCCTATACAAAATATACAACTAACAGTTATGAGTTGCGAACGTCTCTTATATATAAATTGATGGTCGTCTAAATAACCAATGTTTTAAAACCCGGTTCGACCCGGTCGGTTGAACCGGCGACCGGTGACACTACCGGTCCGTTATAAGCCGATTTTATGAGGATTTAACACCCGGATCGAACCTGCGGGTTTCATCCGACCAGGGTCGAACCAGAACACTAGAACCGCCCGGTTTTCACTTTTGAGATGATACTGTACGGTGCACACCATTGAAAAGAGTGTGAGTAGGGGTAATGTGCGTGTGTCAAAATGAGTTAAATAGTAATTTACTTTAGAGCAATGTTATGTCCACACCACATTTACAAAAAAGTTTCCACACCATGATGTGGCAACATCCTTTATCCAATCAAAACAATTGTGAAAAAGCAATGACTTTATTCGATTGGACAAATAATGTTGTCACATCATGGTGTGGAAACTTTTTTGTAAATATGGTGTGGACATAGCATTGCTTTTTACTTTAACTGTGGTTGGTTTAAAGTTTGACTAAAGTTGTGAATGGGAACTTGTGTGTATAATGACTTTATTTGTTAAAAACGAAAAAAGAACCCCTGCATAAATGCATAGTCATTCATTCAGCATATTTTTACTATGTAAAATATTCAAATTTAGGTTTTGTTTTATTCAAGATAGTGTGTAACGTTCATGCATATGAATATTGTTATAAAGTTTAAAACATGTATCCTGATATTAAAATGCATGTTATGTATACTACCTATATGTTTAGTATTTGATTTTTCATGTTCTTTTTCTTTGTAGGTATTGAGCTTACACGTTTTATAGGTATTCGGTAAGTAGAATTATTGTATGGCTTTTAGGTAGAAAACCGGTTCAACCCGGCGGTTTAACCGGTTGAACCGGTGACTCGGTAAACCGGGGCCTCGACCGGGTCACTCAAAAAACTGGTTTTTAAAACATTGTAAATAGCATGAACTCGTCAGTTTAAGTTCACGACCGACGAACTGAAAATGGCCGGCCGGCCAAAGCCCAAACGGTACGTGCTGCCTGTCGTCTCCATGTGGCTACTCGAAGTCTTAAGTTAAAAAATTTATGTTGCTTGAACCAAATGACAAAGACTAAACTAACGTATATAATATCGTTTTATATATGAGGACAATAATTTTGACACATCCGAAATGAATATTCTGACTATAATTTTGGAACATTGGAGTATAATATTTACACTAGTTGTCACAAAATGAAAATAGAGACTATAATTTTTAAAATAAGCGAGTATAATATTTAAACCGGTTGCCACGATCTGCCCCTTAATAGTTTCCTCCATGGTTGCAATTGCATTAAATATGTTTTACATTAGAATAAGTCAATGCTAATGTTGGCTCTTTCGTGGCAAGTACCATACATGTTCTCCACGCTACTCCTCCTCAAATGTTACACTAAAATTATGATGTCCTTAATTGGTAAAATTACTGATACTTGTTAGTAGTAAATTTGTTATGTAGTTTTACGAATAATTACAAAGTCTAAATGACACCGACGCTGTGTGTTTGGTTAGACGTAATGAACTAGTAAAGGAATGTAATTGATGGTGTAATGAAATGAACATAGTAATTGAATGAGTCATTACTGTTTTATTGACCTATTTGGTTGTCATGTTAAAATGAAATATAACATTCACGTATGTTGTTTGGTATGAAGCAATTAATGTTGGAAATGAATGAAATAAATGGAATATGAAAAAATCCCATTCCATGTCGTAATGGAATAAAAAAAAACTAAGGGGTGGCTATGTAATGAAATTGATAGTTACAGACGTAATTGAATGAACCATTCTATTACAAAACTCAAAACAAACAAAATATTTTTATTTCACTGTAATGATTCATTCCATTCCAGCCTTGATTGATGCATACCAAACGCTACGTAAATACTTCTTCAAGTAACATTCGAAAAGTGTAGCGTTTACGCTCATTGTTAAACGAGCATGTAATTCGAAACCCTAGCTAAACGACGACCTATAAACGCTCTTAAACACTCTCAAAGGCTTCCTCCTAAACACACCGGCCTTATCAATTTTTTTAATAAAGGTTGTGGATTCGTCGAGTTATCATGAATCATAGCATCAACGGGCAGAGCCTGCGTCGACCTTTTATCTAATAAATGCATCCCTTTCAGAAGAAATGGGTTTTGTTGGTACTTACTACATCTAGAATTTTAGATCCATTACAACGATTTGGACTATTTGTTTTGGTTTTGTATTATAAATTAACCTTGTTAGCCTGATGTAGTTATTCGTTTAAGATTGTAACGAATGTTATATGTTAGTCAAACAATCGAATAATACCTAGAGTAAAAGATATACTATAGAAATGCAAAAAAAAAAAAATTTATTTATTCATTTCCCCATACCAATAACAAATAAAAGAAACAAACGATAGTTTTTTTCTATAGCTTAATCATTTATACGTATTCTCCATTCTCACTAAATTTCGAAAAGAAAAAAACATGCTCGATCGATCAAACCTCGCAACAACAACAACGCTTTACACGGAATGTGGGAGAGGAGCAGACAACGGAAGCGGGGTAGCGCACCAACAAGTTTTCATTCTACGGGTGCGGGCCAGCTCCGAGCTCAAAAGATCGATCATGTCGGTGAGCGGTATGTTCGTTGCTTCTCACACATAACGGCAAATATACACTATAAATTAAAATAAAACGTAGAAATGTCTCAATAACATGTTGCCAAGTCCCTTTGAATTAATTTTTTGGTCATCGTTAGTTATATGAAAAAAAAACCCATTCAAATGTACTAGGATCGATGCTTGGATCTTAGGTAACACAAATTATATTTCTTTCTTTTAGATTAAGCAACGAAAACCAGACTATATTCCTTTCTGCAGCCAAAATTGACTGTAAAGATCGTGATGTTAGGGCCGTTTTGGATCGCACAGAAGAAGAGCAAATCTTCAGAGACAGTTTGGCCTAAGAAAGTAATCGGACGAATCCTACAGAGTTCTATTCAACGCACAGCCTTAACACATTTCGTCTGTTCAATATACTCAGACTTCCTCTTACCACCACTTCGAAGTTTCTGCATCTGATTACGTCTTTCCATCGTTACTGTTCTCGTAAGTCATTCCAACAAATCTACTTCACGGACGACGCGAAGGGGACGAGCATACCTCGTAGGTAAAATCTCAATACAATCCACTGCAAACCAATATTCAAAAAATATATGTTAGAACAAATGAATTGTAAACCCTAAAACTATATTTTAAGGGTTTTCTAACTTGTGGCCTATAGGGGCAAAGTCAGTTAAGAGGGTCATAGCCTGGTGTCATAGTTTGAATTGCCCACAATATGGCTATTCAAAAGATGTCACAGAGGCAGTAAACTTCTTGTAACAGATAGTAAATTACCAAGAGTCCTTGTAGGCAGAGGGGTAAGCAAAGAAGGTGCTAAAGACAACAATTGGAGACAGTTTTTTTGAGGTTACAAGTATTACGAAAGTGTTGTTTT
The DNA here is from genome assembly GCA_026074375.1 of Tanacetum coccineum. Taxonomy (NCBI): domain Eukaryota; kingdom Viridiplantae; phylum Streptophyta; class Magnoliopsida; order Asterales; family Asteraceae; genus Tanacetum; species Tanacetum coccineum. The sequence continues at coordinate 3,688 of BQNB010007904.1, read as the reverse complement.
TGTGTTTATATGTTGTTTGAAGTGAATATGAAAAAGGTGTTATGTATATATAGAGGGATGCATGAAAGATATGTGAAGGAAGTTGATGAATAATTTAATAAGATTGACGAAAGACGTGTTTAAAAATAGGAAAGAAAATTATTGTCTTCAATTCATATTTTCCTATTTTCTTCACCATGACGTACTTACTCATACACTTTTTATTTGAACCTTACCCTTTAAACTTTTTGTATATCTATTGTTCTCTTTTGTAAATACAAAAAGTTTACTGACATCGATCATAATGTTCAAACCATGTATTTTGTAGTTTAGTGTTATAGTTAGTTAACAAAAACAAAATTACTCATTTTTTTCGGGTAAAGGATTTCCCCGATAAATTATATTACTCCAAAAAACTGTTAAGTACAACGAATGTGGGTGAATCCACATCTCAGTCTAACACTACGCGACAACAAACGCACCAATTGTGCTTTAAACCTAAACTATCATAAGAATGACATGTCACACTTATAAGACTTATACCACAATGACTTTCTAAGTTTGAATACGAAGATTAATATCAAAAGCATTAGCAAACTTCATTTGAGCATCAGTCAAACAAGGATCATCAGGACGTCATCATCATATTGCGGTCTTACCAAGATATTCTTTCATGTTATACATGTCTTTTTTTCCCCTCCACTGCCACTTTTAGAAGCTTTATTAACATTGAAGCTCTTAGAAGCCATATAAGTGGCAGTTTCATCGTATACATCTTCCACTTCGCTATCATTATCTTCATTAGCCAAATCATCAACCTTTTAAAAACATATTAGAAGACTAGAAGCGTTGATTAGTAAGGTTTTAACGGTTACCATATATCTGTAACATACAGCTTCTCTGCAAAAAAATGACTTCCAATTCTTTAATCTTGCAACCAAAGGTGTATTATTTGGACTACCAGATGCCGAACCGGCCACATTCTGGATAACTTTCTTACCTGAATTCGACGACCCCCTCTCCCCTTTGATCCAAGCTCATCACCTTCCTCAATCGTATTAAGAGCATCAAATGGTTGACCCCCCCCCCCCCATTTTTTTTTTTTTTCGCAAAAAAAAACTAGAACTATCATTTTTCTAGGAATTCGAATTCTTTTTGTACAACTTAACTATCACTATTCTTTTTTGAGAGACTTGGCCAATGGTTTTTAGGCTTAAACTGAACTTAGAACCCACATTGTACCATCAAAAAGTAGGATGTTAGAAAACATCATGGTTGGGTGTTGTTTTTAGGTTTTATTTACAGGCGTTTTGGACATACAATATCATAATGCCAAATTTACTCATACATACTCTACATTAGGCGGTTCCTTAATACCCACCCTCACCGTGTGGAGAACCTCTCCATCATCTTCCACATTAGGAATAGCAATAACCAAATCCTCCTTTAACTCCTGATTAGCCCTAATATCAATCAATGCACGAGCATAATCCGTACGACCTCATGACTATAGACACATAAAACTCGTATATGAATCAAACATAATCGGGTTACCAAGCTTAGTAGCCATCACACTCAATCCTTCTGCAGTAAACGCTACAATAGGAATATATTTAACCCAAATATGAACCGATTTCAGATCTTCCTTAAGTAAATTAGCATTTGGCGTCCATTTCTTTAGGATGATAGGGGATAGATCGGTAACCATGAACCATTCTCCAAATTACCCAATTATACCTCTATTGAAGCAAACTGAGAAAATAAGCCCAGTTTGGTTCTTCATTACACGAAAACATAAGCCTAATTCTTCCTGCATTATTAACTATGTGGCAACACCGGGAATGCTACTCTTTTACCAACGAAAATAACATACAAGCTGAAACCAAATCTCGAATGAACATCCAAAAACTAGACGCCTTAGGAATTTTAACTTCAGTTGTTGCATTAATAGGTTTATCCGAGTCCAAAGATCTAAAATTTACCTTACTCGTAACAACTTCATTTGTAACCTAACTCGCAAAAGATTTTGGAATAGTGTCACGTCCATCCACCCTTCTCGACCTGTGGATCCAAAACAAAGTTGTCCTGGACCGAGAATCATTCACATCCTTAACCCAATTATGACTCCAACACTTGAATTTTCAGCGAATTAGGATCAAACGAGTACATCATTACTAACAACATTTTTCACCTTGCTATGTCCCCATTGATTTTTTTGCCTCATCAACACAAACCAGTACCTTGGCGGATCACCAGTGTCGCTTATTTTCTCCTTTAACATCTCTCCCCCCCACCCCCCCCCTCTTTACGCACTAAGAAAAACGTGTTCCACTACCTATCATAAGAACCCTTAAACGAACCTTGAAAAACCAATCTACCACGAAAACCACAGTTTGTGGAAATAGAGGAATAAGAAAAAAAAACCCCTAATACAAATTACGGGTTTCCCACGATACACACTAGGCTTTGTCTTCCAACGTCATCCGTCATAGTAACAATCACTAGTTAAGCTAGATGAACGAATCATGTAATCACAAAAAACGAACAGGGATTAATCGATCAAATCCGACCTGCAAACCCTAAAAAGTGAATAAAACCCCTTAAAACAATAAATGATAGCTCAATAAAACAACCAAGGATGTGTTATCTCTTTCACACCCATTACTAGTTGCACATATAGATTCATTTTGTCACCCATAACTTATAGCTGCCCGATGAAAAAAAACATAAAATACGGATGAATTGCCAAGTTATTAGCTTCATTTTTGTAAAAACAATGATTTTTGAGAAAAGTTACACTATGTGATGAAATTCACGTTCCAAAACAATAACAAAAGCAGAGCGGGTCCCGAGAAACTCATGAAATTTTTGTAACGTAGTGTTAAATTTGTTAAAAAAAATCAATTAGTTTTAAATGCATTTGATCTTTAAAATTTTTGTTTATAATCTTGTATTTCGTTTGGTTAGTTACAAAACAAAGCAATGATAGGCTCACACCATTTTTACAAACAAACATCCACACCCACATGTGGCATGTGAGATGTACCAATTAGGTTGCATGAAATTTTCTCTTTCTTAATTTTTATCCTCCATAATCATATGTCACATGTGGGTGTGGATGTTTGTTTGTAAAAATGATGTGAGCCTAGCATTCCTCTACAAAACATGATACAATAAAGTTTCGTCATACATTTCTGTTACTTATATATATATATATATATATATATATAGTAAGGATCAAGTGAGAAGTATTATTAAAGTAAGAAGAATAAGAAGATATTTGAACAATTAGATCAAATGATCAATGACTTGAAATGAGGAGTGGCATAATTGTAAATATTTGGACTTTTAATTTAGTGTATAAGGGCAAATGAGTAAAACAAGCAAAAATTACCCGCGCGTTGCTGCGGGCGTTATTTTTTCGCGCGTTATTGCGGGGCATTTTTTTTTGTTCGGGTTAATTTCTTCGGTCTCATGTTTAATAGTTTGTTTTTTTCTCATATTTAATGATAATTTTTTTTTTCAATAAAGGGGATATGTATTTTTTTTTTGGCCCAGGCCGATAGAAAGTCGTAAACGTAATTTTTTTTTTCGGCCGATAAACAGTAACCACCGGTATTAAAAAATAAAATTTTGGGCCGATGAACAGTAACCATCGGGCCTAGCCGATGTGGGCTACACTGTTCATCGATGAACAGTAGCCCGTTAC
>BQNB010007903.1:0-91867 GCA_026074375.1 Tanacetum coccineum | reverse complement strand
AACCTCCCTTGGCCTCCAAGTCCATTTCGCCTATAAATAGAACCCATAACTCTTCATTTCAAAGCATCCCCCACTTCCTCCTCTATAACCCATCATAGCAGCAATCCTTTGCTCAATATTTATTCTAAGAGATCCTAATAAGGCTCAATAATAGAAGTGAAACAAAAGAAACCAAGAAACGAAGCCCGAGAGTCGTTATTCTAGGCGTACAAAGCTAAAAGTCTCGATTTTGACCCTTTTCCAAGCTATAAGCTCAAACCCAGGTTCTAGATGTTCCACTTCTGCTCCTACACTCTTATGATGTTCATATGATCCTAAATAAACTCTTGTTAAAGTTTCATAACTTACTTCATGCTTATTTTCCGTTTTGATCCAAAACCGTACACCCGAAACCCTAATTTTATGTTTTTGCTTAATCTATAAGCTAAGCTTGTAAACTATTGTTATAATCTATTCCAATAAGCTTAATTATCATTAAAATAAGTGCTTTGATAAGTCATGAAAGAATTTGAGCTTAAAACCCGCGCGTTTTCATTTTAAAACCCTAATTTGACCCGTTTTGCTTCCTAGCTTAACGAATCGTTATTTTAAACTTGCGTTGCGTTAAATCTTCATATTTTAGTTTATTATAACTTATAAATGTCTATTGAAATGTTAAAATAAGCTTGCATGGCAATTTGGACATGTTTTGTAAATATTATCCATGCAAGGGGTATATATCATAACTTTCAGAAACTTATAACTAAAAATGTCATTTTATCAAAGTTATAACTACAGGGGTCTATTATGTCACTTTTTAAAGTGCAAGTTTTACTTTGTATATCTTTTAAAGTCAAAGGACTAAACTCGTAAAAGTGCAAACTTCAAGGGTATATTCTGCCACTTTTCAAACTCTAAGGGTCTAAAATGTAACATTTTGAAAATGTATAAAATCACATTCAAAACATTACAAGATATAACTTTAATTAACGCTTCTCGTGCTTATCATTTCCAGATATTGATCAAAACGCTTTAAACCGATTATATCGTATCACAATACTAGGGAGGGTCATATTAAGGGGTTTTATCTTGGTATTACGTTCTGACTGAGTTGTTGGGTTTACGATTTAAAGTACCCTAGCTCCTCAAACGTTTACTGAATGACTTCTGAATTATGATGGCCCGAACAGTGATACAATAATTCCAAACTTTCCAATCAAACTCCTAACTCTCTGAACCAAGATTCTAGAGTACAATCTTCCTAAGACTTGACATATTTACTCAGGTTGCGTGACGTGGCTGTTTACTATCATTTGCTATATCAACCTTCCCTGTTAAGATTGTGATAAGGTCGTCAGCTTTCATTTTGGAATATTTATTACAACTACCTATCAGGTGAAGTTCATAGCCTCGCTTTTACTTATTTACATGTTTTATAAACCCGCGAGGGGGATACATGCTTGTTACAAACTCTTTTACATACTCGTTTATCTTATAACAATGTGATTACTTTTCAAAGACTTAGTGAGATTCATAACCTCGCCTTTACTCATTTACATGTTTTATAAACCCGCGAGGGGGATACATGCTTGTTACAAACTCTTTTACATACTCGTTTATCTTATAACAATGTGATTACTTTTCAAAGACTTAGTGAGTTCATAGACTTTAATGTTTCATAAACCCGTGAGGGGGATACATGCTATAAATTACGAATACAAGTGTTTTTCCAGATTATATGCTATCCTGATATACCATTATAACTAATGTCTAAGTTACTTTATGCCAAAAGTCCCTCATTATCATGGACCATTAATCACTTACGGGTGAACGCAAATATTGTGGATAGATCTATCGGGATTGACGAATCCTGTTTGTGTTAACCGGATAGGTAACCAAACACACTATATTTGAATTTCATAGGTATATGGCAAGTACCTACACCGAGGGCCATTATCTCTATATATATCACATCAATTTAGGTATATATATATATACTAGTCAGTTTGTGTGCCATAAGCTTAGACAATGACCAGATAGACAAGACCAGACAATAACGAGACAATAATGCAATAATACACTATTACTATGATAATTGTATTCGTTGCAATTATTATAAGTATCGGGTGTATAACAACGTAACCCATGATCAAATATCACCATTTTCCATAATAATTGTGCTTGTACAATTATTACACTGTGACTTGTATTCAAACTATTTATCAAACCTATAAAATTCACTCAACCATTATGTTGACTTTTTAGCATGTTTATCCCAGGCAATTGAAGTAATACATGGCACGGAGTGGCTTGGACTTGAAGATGGCTGAACTGTTATCATTCACATTTGATGTTTTAGATTTTGGGACCTGCATTTTGCAAAAACTCTGTTTATAATGAATGATAACTAAATTTTCCAAAAACGTCTCTTTTGAGTCATTTTCTATGATTATGATTGTTGTTTCCATGCAGTAATACCCCAGATTAGCTTCCGCTGCTATATGTAAAAATGGGGGTGTTACAAACAACGGTATTTAAAACATGTGAAAACCCTCCAATGGCGATTCTCTTTCTAGCGGCCAAACCCTAATTCAAAAAACTTGATTATGATTTTCTTCTTTTGATTCTTGATATTTCTAGTGTTTTAACAGGTTTTTTACTTGTTCTTAACACTGTTTTATCAAGTTTCTTGAGTCGATTTCTAAGTCAAAATTTTTAGGTTTTTTGCCCTTTTTTTAGATTTATTCTTATTATCTCTTTTAAAATTTCAGATCTGTAAGACATGGATGTTGGTTAGTTCATTGTGTTTATAGTCCACAACCTTACGCTTGTAAGTTATTCGCAATTTGAATATTACAAGAGCTTTGTTCTGCTATCTTGTTTTCTGCGTGTATTATGTATTTAGGGTTTTCTCTATTTGTTTATCTGTTTTTGCAATCTACTATGGATATGTAGGGTATTAGTAGCGATGTGATGCTTCATAGTCCTGGAAATAATCTCACCCACGGGGGTAACGATGAGACCTAGTAGCAATTTTGAAGCTACTGGTATCGGGTTAACAAACCCTAATGCGTCTACTGCTGTTGATGATGAATCTGTTGCTATGTGTGTTAGTAGTCTAAAGGTGAGTTACTCTTCTCCTTTGGTTTCTCTGAAGATACTATAAACGTGCCCTGAATACGTGAATATATTGATGTTGCAGCCACTAATCAGGAGTTCCATTAAGAACTGTTTGGTGAATTAATATTTAATAAGAGGATATGAAGCTGGTAACACGATAGTTAATATCTGAGATGAATAATTGATGAACTTATGGAACCATGAATGCATTAGATACTGTATGTAATTCCATCAGGCTGATTAACAATGTATCACCCTTGTAATGGTTGTGACTTTATAGATGTAGGATCAATAAATCAATGTAGATGAATCTATAATGCCTATAAACCCTATAATTCAGTCCGTGGACATCAATACCACAGTCAACATCCTATGCTAGAGCTGCGGTGGCAAGTGCTAAAGATCACCCAAAAGTTGATACTAACTTTTCCTTGGTGGCCTGAACTTTTGTATAATGGTGTGTTAACATCTCTAATCCTCATAAAGTTGTCAAAACGGTAGTACAAGTTTTGACCACACTTAATATGGTTACTATATTGGATAGAAAATGGCTTTTCTGTGTGTTTAAAACTATGTTTTAGAATAACTGGGCAAAACATGGGCTGAAAAGGATTATGATGAATTCCAAAGGCTTCTTTTTCTTTAAATTTGATTCACGTGTTGGTCTAGAAGCTATTTTGGAGGGTGGTCCTTGGTTGATACGTAAGTCTCTGATCATTCTCAAGAAATGGTCGATGGATACTCGTCTCCTTAAAGAAGAATTGACTCGCATTCTGATATGGGTTAAATTGCATGATGTTCCTATCTAAGTTTTTGAAGAGGATGGTATTAGTTTAATTGCTACGTTTATTGGTAAACCTATTATGCTTGATTCATACACAAGTGCCATGTGTATATGAGATTCCTGGTGTAGGCGTAGTTTTGCACTGTGTTTAATTAAGGTAAAATCTTGAGGCTGATCTCGTGTATGTTGTTTACTATTGATATTCCCCACTCACTGATGATGGGTTACCTCAAAGAGACCATCCATGTTGAGTATGACTAGGAGGTCCGCCCAGATGTGATATATGTAAGATATTTGGTCATGTTAATGACCATTGCCCTAAAAAGGTGGTGAGTACTCCTATTGTCACTACATCTAATGTTGTTACTCTTACCGTTGAGAAGTCTAATGATGGTTTTCAAATGGTGGGTAAAAAAAAGAAGAGTAAAGGTAAGTCCAACTCTACTAATGGTGGTCAGTTTGTTGGTCCTTTGGTTAAACCAAATGTTAGGTATGAGCCAACAGTGACTACTTCTATACTTGGATCATAATGCATGTAAGTAATTAATTTGTGGTGGTGATGTTTGTGTGTGTGTTGGTGTTTGACGACAAGAAGAGAGAAAAAGATAGAGGAGTAAAAATTTTGTAAAAGTTTTTATGTGTGTGTGAGTGTGGTTTATATAGAAAGAAAGTTTGACACTTTAACACCTTTAGTCCCTCTTTCTAATAGTCTCTTTCAAAACTACTACACCTTGGTCCTTATGTCGCCACCTAGCCAACTAGAACACGGTTCACCACACGTTTAGTATATATTTTAAATCCATCCCACTAAATATAGTTTAAAACCTTTATTAAAACATTAAACCTCGCAAAACACGACCTTTAAACATGGTTTTTAAAAAACTCGGTGAAACGTCGAAAAATACAAAAATAACATATTTGCGCTCTCGGAGCAGTAAAATAAATTTTCTGACTTTTTTAAATGCTAAAAACAAATAGAAACTAAATCAGGGAATAAAATTCACTTTATAATTATATATTTTCATCAAACCATATATATAGCATAAACGATTATAACTAGTTACGTATAAAATATAAGCGTCGTAGCTCAGGATAAACGTTGACCTAAAACTCTGGTTGTTACAGTAACTCCGTACGGCGGATGGACTGAAGATATCCATATAAAGGAGTTCTAAGCATCTAGTCGTTGAGACTATATTCTTAGCTTTGTGACTAGCGCGAGCTTTTTTCTAATTTTACAAGCATCACAGACATTTCACATGACATGTAACTTTGACGTTGGAAATTGTTCCAAGTTACGGGAAAGCCATGAGGTTGATTTTCTCGACCAACGTTCCTTTTTTGTTGCGGTGTCTTAAAACAAGGATAATTATTATTGACTCTTCTAGGTGGTGGAGTTTTTGATCTAAGATTAGGTTTTGAAAATCCAACTCTGGGTTTTGACAATGGCTTATAAAATTGTTTAACTTCATTATCACTAGCAACGGGAACTTTGACGTTGTTTACTATTATGTGTTTTGGTCTAGGACCCAAAATAGATTTTTGAAAAGACACACTTTTCTAAGATCCAGGTGTACTGACTGGTGGCGGTCCCATAATTGCTTTGGGGGCCTCATGTACACTATGGGGGCGCCCATATTTATGGGACCTCCATCAGAAGACGCCTTTTTCTGTGCTTTCACAAATTTTATTTCCTTAGTTCCACTTGATGATGCTTCAAATGAATTAAATCCTAAACCTAATTTTCCTCCGGAGGGTTTTTGATTACTTAGCATTTCATTTAGACAATGTGTACTCTTTTCAAATTTAATTAATCTAATGGCTTCCTCTTTGAGTTTTTCATTCTTAATTTTAAGCATATGACATTTTACACATTCAAGATCAACTCCCTTGTTTTTCTCGAGTGTAGACACTTTTTCTTTTAGAATACTAAGTTCTTTTTCTAAACTATTTCTAGTGGCTTTTAATCTTTTGTTTTTAGTGATTATCTTTAAACTCATTTTGCACAGTTTATCATATTCATTATCTAAAACTAAATCATCTATTGATGAGTTTTCATCACTAAAGTAAGAGGATTCATGTAGAATGTGAGTAATCTTTGAAATATAAGCAAGAACTAGAGAGAGAAAGTGGGAAGGAAGGATGTATTTTCTAGTGAGAGAAAGTAAAGAACATGAAATGCATTAAGTGAAAAATGAAACATACAACCAACCAACCACCTCTCCAAGGCATGGAGAGGTGTATAAATACTTCTACATGGCACGTGGGCTTGGGCTTGCATGGGTTTATCCATGGGCCTTAGCTAACTAACTATGTAAGTTTCTAAAAATTACTTAACGAGCTAATGACTGTTTATCTATGGAAGTAACTGACACTTTCGTGTTCCTAACAATCTCCCCCTAAGGGAGGTCACTCCATTTTACAAAATTTAAACCTAGCATACAATACTTAATCTTTAGTCTTAAGCTCGTTTAACTTGAATCATTGACTTGTGATGTAGTGATCATTGACTTTGGGTTTGAGCTTGTTCCTTTATCTTGAATGTGAAAATGTGATCTTGAGCACCTTGAGATCATCAACCAAGCATAATATCGTTTCGCCATCTTGTAAACTTTAGAAATTTCTAACAATAGTTCTTGCTAGAATAACCTTCATCAAGAGCTTTTAAACTAGTAATAATAGTATTAAATCTAGCAAAAGCACTATCTATAATTCTCTTCGAAAGATAAACTTTTTTCATAATTGTTTGAACAAAAAGGTCGATCTTAATTATCTTTGAACTTGATTATGTACCTTGTGGTGAATTACATGGTTTCTAAATTTCTTTTGCCGTATTACACATAAAAATTCTTTCAGATTCTTTTCTAGGCAAAGCATTATAAATGACCATTTTCGCTTCATTATTTTTCGCAGTCCTCTTTTTTTTTAAGATATCGCTTTGATTTTCAAAAGGGATGACCTCATCTAAATTTGTTTACGGATTTTGTTGAATGGGTGAAATACAATCTATTTTAAAAATCATGAGTGATCTTGGCTTCTGAAACCAATTTGTGAAACTAGAAAAGGGGGGGGGGTTAGAATAGTTTACAGGTTTTTATTTTTCGTTTTTAAAAACTTTGCATACAAAATAGATGCAAGAATCGAGTTGTATGTTTAACCATTCACAATTTGATACAACCAATATACCATTCTAAACTAAAGCTAACTAAAAATGACAATAATATGAAGAGAATAAGAGAACTGAACAATCAAACCAAGAAACCAAGATTTATAGTGGTTCGGCTATGAAGCTCCTCTTCGCCCTACTTCACTCCCCGAGTATCCTACTCGATATTTCACTATGTCAACAAGCTCCTTTTAGGCGAGAAAAAAATATATTGACCACTTCGTGCTTACGTTATTTTCCGACACTAAGCAAATGTCGAGTCCTAATCTTAGCTAGAACCAATCTACCACTTCAAAATCAATATACAATCACTAGATCTACACTATCGGATTTACACAATATCTGAATCACACAAATACACAATATAATTACAATAGAGATTTGATGCTTAGAAGAAAGGAGAAGAGATTACTAATTAACACTTCGTTTCTTGATGAATACAAGTGTTCTTCTCTTGCACTTGAATGAGAGGGAAGAGATGAGAAGAAGAGATTAGATCACTTGAAACAAGATCAAGAGATGTTAGTGATCAAGATGTTTAGTGAGAGAAAGAAGGTTTTTAGAGAGAGAAAGAAGTGTTAGAAAATTCATGCAAATAGGTCTAATTTTCAGCAAGGGGTAGACCCGTATTTATAGGCAGGAAAAGCCAACGGAAACTGACGGTGGTCCCGGCGGTCCCATATATATAAGGGGGTCGCCATTCCTATAAGGGGGCCGCCAGTAGACTCCGCTGTCTTTTTTATCTTTTTGTGGGGAAGGTTGTATCTGGTATAGAAGCTTTCGTTTTGGGGAGAAAATTTAAATTTCAAATTTTAAGTTTTTAATAAAACTTTTCTTTTAATTAGATATTTTGTATAATTAACTTTGTGAAAATCTTTGTAAAAATGTAATGTATAAGAGAAAAATATTTTCTTGATCACTAATCATGCTTAATGATTTGTTTTTTCATACCTTAAGTGATTACTAATCTTGGAAATGGAATTTTATGATTAATAATTTGTAAACGTTTAATTTTATCCTAAACATTTTTACATTTTGTTATTATCAAAACTTTAAGAGGTCGAAAAATATAAATAACGTTTTTAGACATTATTTGTATTAACAAAAATACCTATATCAGCTTTTGATTTCATCTTTCCTAGATCTTCACTGTCATTGGTTGGATAACACAATGCACCAAAGACATGAAGATATTTTAAATATGGTTTCTATCATGTAGAAGCTCATATGGTGTTTTGTTGTGACGACTACGTATCAGGGAACAGTTCTGGGCATAATAAGCTGTTGCAACTGTCTCTACCCACAAATATAATGGTGCCTTAGAAAATATCAACATAGTACGAGCAGCTTCGACTAAAGTTTGATTTTGCCTTTCGACAATGCCGTTCTGTTGTGGAGTGCGTGTAACTGATGTTTGGTGAGAAATCCTAACATCTTCATAGTCTGTCTTTTAATGTCTGATTAACAAACTCTGTGCCATTATCTATTCGTATATTTTTCACACCCCGCCAAGGCAAAAACGCAAGGCGTAACGAGAATGGATATCATCACAACACAATGGTGGCTATATAGAGAACTACAATGCATAAAAGAAACCAAAGTATAGACACGAAGTGTCATGAAAATACCCAAACAAACATGAAAGATAACTGGCGTCTTGTATTAAAGCAAAAGGGGTTCACGTCAATACCAAGACATGCAAACATCCAAAATAAACCTAAGCAATTCAAATCAACAACATTCAATATTCATCCATGCATGAAATAAACTAGGAGATTAAACTCCGCAAGCAGCCTATGATCTCTCTAGCCACTCCTCTTATTCTTAAGATCCTCATGATTCTCACCTAAAAATGATGCTTAAAAACGTCAACACAACGGTTGGTGAAAGTCATAGGTTTACAACACACAATTCAAACTTTAAATCAATTACTGTGATTAATAAATCAGAACATGGCAGACAGTTAGGCTAGCTATTATACATGCTAACATGCATACATACAAAACAACCACAATCAGGACGGAATGTGTCCCACGATCCAAGCCACACCAAAATATCACACAAAGTTAGGTACCCTCTGATCGGAATCATACAGTAATGGGTAGAAACTTTACCCTCCAATCGGAATCACACAATAATGGGTAGTAACGTTACCCTCTGATCTAAATCACACAACATGGGTAGGAACGTTACCCTCTGATCCAACAACACATAATCATTTAGCACATATCATATAATAGCCACATAAATGTCCATGCATCAACTAAACCACATAATCACAGCAATTAAAACATTTCAAAACCATTTGCATCATTTCCATCCCAATTTAAAAACAATGTAAAAAGAGGGACTATGAAACTCACCTGATGCTCAATGCAGCTTCCCAAATTTCCTAGCACAAAACTACACAATATAATATAAATGTGTTACACGCGACTAAGCTAAATACTTAAGTCTATGTAACAATCATATGATGGATGTCTAAGGGGTATATAGACCTCCATGGGTCACCCCGACACCATGCCCAACTTTAGCCCTCTCATTTACTCATAAGTCTACTTAACTACATTTTAGCAAAAAATGCAGAATTTTAGTGTTATTTTTCTAACTTTCAACACTTATCTACCGAACCTAATAAATTCTCAAATAAATCACCTATGTACAATTAGGTGTTTAATAACTACCTCATATTCCCCAAAAGCTATACACATGTACAAATGCCTCAAATAAATTCCCAACTCAAAAGTACCCAGATTTGGATTTCAACGCGCACTAAAATGTTTGACCTTGTTAACCATACTTAGACAACTAATCAAAAGCTAGATTTTTGTGTGAAGTTAATACACATATAGATCTTGACTTCTGTGTTTTGGCTAACTTTAATTCGAATTTTAAATAGGGGTTTTACCTCTCTAATTCTGACCTGTATTTACTGTTTTGATAACTTTTCTTGTAGCTAACATTTAACTAACTTCCAGAACTCAAAATCGTTCAAGGTGTAACACCCCCAAAATGGGTCGCAGCGGAATAAGGATCCGGGGCGTGTTACTTCAAGATCAATAGCACAAGATATATAAGAACGACACAAAAAGTCGTTTAAAATGATACATTGGATTTAATTGAAAGACTTATTACAAAAGCTTATAGCTTTACTTGTTCATTGTTAAATATTACAAAAGATGACATAGCTTTCCCTAAATATGATATAAAAGTCTTTAAGCGTGCAATCCAAAACGTAACCCAATGCATCCTTGGCATCCCATGCCTATTGACCTCCTGAAAACATTGCTTAAAACGTCAACAAAAATGTTGGTGAATTCATAGGTTTATGTATTTAAATTATGCAGGACCGCAAGACTTTCCCGTGATGTTACAACATATGCAAACAATCACAAAACCAGATTACATTTACTCTAAGCTCATGACACTGAAGCTCGACAGTCTTGTTCGCAATAATATTGCTACTCAGCCCGCAATGATGTTCTAACCCGAAACATCCCTGATTCGACATGCTATAACGTTCGTTCCCGGTGATAGCTAGTCACCCGAACGGGGAGGTCGTTTCCCAAATAGATCTATTAAATAACATTCGCGCTCACATAATGTAATTCCCAACTACATCTATGCAATTGACAGTTCATGATAATGGGCTTAACTTGGGTTATCGCTACTTAGGCAAACATGTAATCAATGCAAAATATCCACTTGCGTCCAATTTGTAAAACAAAGCATGTTTCCACCCCAAATAATAGTAAATCAGTAAAACTGTAAAAAGTGTGGGGCTATGAACTCACCTCAAGTGAGTGATCTGATAATTTATATCAAGTGTGGGAATGCTTCACGATTATTCCCGAATGCAACCTAATTAAATATAGGTCGTATAAGTACCGAGTACTTATATTAATAACATAATATAATCTTATAGTTGTTACATCGTACTATCGTTCGGGCTATCATAATTTTGACAAGTTTCTTACCTTTTCGGAATCGTCGTGAAATGTATTATCTTATAAAAACATAAAATAAGGATATTTTTAAGACACTTTTGAAATCACCATTAGGATAAGTCCAAAATATTGAAAATGCCAAATTATGATAACTCGTCCTAATACGAAAAGATGGGCATAAGAAACGCTAAAATCGGGCTTAAAACGCAAAAGTTATGCTAGTTTTACTAAAACGGAAATTTTAAACGTTTTAACTTATTAAACACAATTTTACCAAAACTATTAGATGGTGATTGAACTATATAGACCTATAGGTGGTATTAATCAAAGTACTATATTACTAGGGAGTTTCATAATGAGGCCTCTTCGGGGTGGCGTATCGACGAGTTGTTGGATTTACGATTTAAAGTGTCCTAGCTCCTCATACGTTCACTACACGACCTCTTAATTATGATAGCCCGAACGATAGTATGATGAGCTATACGACCTATAAATAATCAAAGTGTTTAGTACTTATACGACCTATATTGGATTAGGTTGCCTTCGGATTCCTTCGTAACGCATTTTCCATTTTGAATACTTGTTGATTACCATTCACTCAAGGTGAGTTCGTAGCCCCTTTTTCTACTACTTGTTTTATTAAATTCGGGGGAGATTACATGCTTGATTTCTTTGGACACAAGTGTTTTCAAAACTGTATGCTATTTCCTGATTACATTATTGCCTAAGTACCCTTCTGCCGCTAAGACCCCTTTTATCATGAACCGTTAATTACCTGCTGGGTATACGCTAGTGTTATGGATAGATCTATCGGGACTGACCATCCCCGTCTAGGCTGTGGTTTCTAGTTGACCATTGACGCATTTAACATTCGAAGAAAATTCGTAGGATGTTTGGCAACATCTGTATTGAGAAAATTCGTAGGATGTTTTTGTAACATCTGTATCCGTGTTGGGGCACAAACCTATCATAAAACATGTGTATAAGTTCATAAAACTATATTTACAAGAAAATTCCATGTTTACAAGTTAAACATATCCTAATGGTGATTTCACTATATAAACATCACATATTCTTATAATCATATAAATGAAAAGTTAAGGGCTTAAGATAACCTTAATGAGATGATGTAGGATGATGACAAATAAGTGCTAAACCCTTGTTTAGACTTTAAACCCAAGATTATAACCAAGAAACCCTAGTTTCCAAATGAAAACTCTAATCTTGATTTCTTGCTTCAATACTTGTAAATAATTAATCAAGGCTTCAAAATACTTTGAGGTATCTTAGATATGATATGAGAGTGTATGTAAATAGGTTATATAAATTTTGTATGGATAGTTTGAAGGGGAGGGTTGAGCCGTGGCTTTTATAAGAGAAAAAGGGAAGTATGTTTTGATTTTTATCAAGGAAATGCAATGTGTGTTTAAGTCTTGCAAAGTGTGAAAGAATATATGTATATAAGCTAGTAAATGACCAAGACCAAGTGGTCAATGGTCCAAGGGGGGGAGAAAACGTGGGGACAAAGGGGAGGGAAACAAGGATGAGGGTTTTAAGGCTTTCTTGGTCAAAGTCTTTGGTCTTTGGGTCAAAGAGACAAGGCATGGCTAGGTATAAATGCAAGATGGATGTACATTGACCAAATGGTGAAAACTTTCTTATTTCTTGCATATAACTCTTTAATTTCGGCATATATAAGATATACATGATATATTTTTGTAGTTTTTATGTATTGGGTATAAATGTGGGTATTTGTTGAAGCGTAGAAAAGTTTTGGTGGTTCCGGGAGTGCCTAAACGCAATTTATCGCGAAACGTATACACTTTACGTATCCGATAAAAATAAAATGAACAAAGTTAATAATTATTCTCAAAATAATTACTTAACCCTTGCTTGATGTAAACATTTAATTGTTTGATGCCCGTTTACATTGAACGCTAATTTTTAGCTTACGCGATTTAGCTTAACATTTATGATTTAAAGCAAATGCGTACAATACAAAAGGTACATTGCGGATTTATCGACGTCGTCAATGACTTGAAAACACAGGGTGTTATAGACTTCCCCCGTTAAACGAGCCTTGTCCTCAAGGCTCACGATGCAGCACTTGACGACGGTGTGGTCTTGGTGAAGAGGTGTGGATATTTCTTCTTGAATTGGTCTTCACGTTCCCACGTGAACTCAGGACCTCTCTTGGAGTTCCATCGAACAAGATGACAAAGGAAGTTTGCTATGTGCACGATTGAGGGTCGTGCTCTGACCTGTGGAAACTAGAATGTTCAAACTTTTGGGACTTGCAATTGCTAAATTCATATCCCCTGGAGCCACGTAAAAGCTATGATGACCTACGACTACTGCCCAGCAACTGAAATTCAAAGGATATGAGCAAGAGCTTTTACTTTGACCTATTGAAAGGAGATGACATCGAGGCATACAAAACAATCGCGTTCCACGAACTGGTTTAATGTTCCTTGATTGGTGTCAACTGAAAATAAAAAGATTGAAATGTATCATTTCGAGGTTTCCTGAGGGAATCAAAGAGAAATGTTACTTTATTCAAAGCCCTGCGACTTTGCATGATGCAATCAACATGGCTCGAGAATGGATTGGAACAAGGGGTTTACAGGCAAAGAGCATTAAGGAACGGTGATAGCAATAAAAGGAAGTGGGAAGACCAACAATGGAAACAACTATCACCGAGGCAAGCAAAACCGAAGACAAAATGTGCTTCAAAGGTTTATTGTGGCAGCCCAAGCTAAGGGTAGAAGGCTACAGCTTTGGAACTTACCATGGTGCAATGGGTGCAAGGCAACATCATCAGCCATTTCCGTGTCCCCCCCTCCGTAGGTTGTGGTAAATGTCCCCAGCTTTTTGGACACATCATGAAGGGGAGTGTCAGAACTAGGATTCCTTAGCAGGAGTGCAATTCGTATACAAAATGTGACATGCTTATGGTTTGTGGGAATCTTGGTCACTACAGGAGTGGACTGCCCGGAGTTTAAAGAATCAGAAACTAAGGAAACCAAGTTACACGGTACTAAAGCACGTGGAATGGTGCATGCTTAGTATGAAAGAAACCAATCAAAACCTTGAACAACATGGAGTATAATATCAATGCTCTTAGATTATCCCTTTAGAATCTCGCTTAATTTTCTTTTTGAACTTTCGTACTAAATGTCTTTGTCCTTTGCCTTAAATTCTGTTGTACCGAATGGATTTCGAATTATCTATCAAAAGTAATGTATTGTGAAAACTTCGTCACCTTACAATATAAAATCTATAAAAAAAAAAAACGAGCACTACAGTTTTGAACCTCAAGTTAAAAGCCATTTAAAAAGGAAATGCAAACGAGTATACAATACATGTAACGTAAATATTCAAAAAGACATAAATGAAAATAACAAATAAAATTTTTTGCCTTGACAACTCCTTTTATTATCTTAGAAATAAGATTTACATAAGGACATAACGGAAATACATGTTTTATTTCAAACCCTCCCCAACCATAATATCTCGTCCTCAATGCATGAGATCCACAGCCAATAGCAAGGATAATGACCGTCAAAGAATTGCTAAATAAAGTCCAAATACTGCGATCTTCTTCGTATGGGAAGTAGGCACGATAAAAGCCACGTGCTATCTGCGGTCCGCCATCGCCAATCGTGATGATGTTGGCACATTTTTTTGAGGAGATTGGAAAAGAGAATATGTAAGTGAAAATTAAGTGTTGTATGAGTAAATGGAGAAGAAAATTTTGTATAAAAAGGAGGAAAGTAACCGTTGGGGGTTACTGTTCGGTTACTGTTCACCGACCGTTGGGGGCACTGTTCACATATAAAAAATAATAATAAATAAATAAATAAACAAATAATAATAATTATCTACACCTCTTCATCAATATTATTCCGAAAGAAAATATCCTCATTTCTCCTCCGAACCGTACCCTACCTGATCCTCAAGTGCCGCAACTTTGATATCCTTGATGACAAGGCTCTTCTAACACGAAGAGACTGTAACATTATCCGTATTTTCATGTCACTTTTAACGACGTCAATTATTATTAATTTTTATCAACCGTACAGCGTTGTACTTTTAAATTCTTATCGTATAGTTAAATCGCGTAAGTTAAAAATGAGCGTTCAATGTAAATGGGCATCAAACAATTAAATGTTTACATCAAGCAAGGGTTAAGTAATTATTTTGAGAATAATTATTAACTTTTTCATTTAATTTGTGTATGCGTAATACATAAAGTGTATACGATTTCGCGATAATGAGCGTTTAAGGGCTACTCCCGGAACCACTAAAACTTTTCTGCGCTTCAACAAATACCCACTTTTATACCCAATACTCAAATTTTACAAAAATATATCACAAATGTCTCTATTTGGCCGAAATTTATGGCAATGGATACAAGAAATACAAGAAAATCTTACCACTTTGGTCAATGTACAACATATCTCATAAATGATCATAGCCAGTGCCTTGTCATTGACCAAACTTGACCATCGTACTCCCTAAGACCCTCAATATGTTCCCTTGACTAGTCATGGAGATATATAATACTTGTATAAGTGATATTACACACACACTCTTCATTTGCAAGGTAAAAATCAAACCAATACTCCCTTTGTCACACATATAAGCCACGACTCACTAAGCCATCCCAAACAATCCATACAAAATTTATATAACTACATGATTTTCATACACTCTCATATCATATCTAAGATACCTCAAAGTATTTTGAAGCCTTGATTAATTATTTGTCCAATGTTGAAGCAAGAAATCAAGATTTGGGTTTTCATTTGGAAACTAGGGTTTTCTTGGTTATAATCTTGGGTTTAAAGTCTAAACAATGTGTTATATAACTATTTTTCTTCATCCAGCATCGATCTCATTAAGGTTATCTTAAGCCTAACTTTTCATTTATATGATAATATGCAGTAAGTGATATTTATATAGTGAAATCACCATTAGGCAATGTTTAAACGTTGTAAAACTTGAGAATTTTCTTGTTAAATATCGTGTTGTGAACTTATCACATTTTTATGGATAGTAAATATGAAGTATAAATGGATACCTAAGTATTTTTACAATCTTAATAAGCTAAAAAAGACTACAGTGGAAAAACATAAAAGACTATGTCAAAAATGGACTTATGAATGTTAGTTAAACAGCCAGTTCCAAAGTGTCTTAAAAATAAAACTTATTTTAAATTTATAATAAAATACGATTTCACGACTGATTCCGGAAAAAGTAAAAACTTGTCAATCGGAAAATAACGAAAATTTATAGCTAAATGAACAGAGTTATTACCTATTAAACGTAGTCGTAAAGAGGAATTATTTTATAAACTTTATAAATAAATTGTAGAAAACAGCAAGTGTTTGATATTTTTTAAAACAATATAATACAATATTTTATGGATTCCCTAAAATGCATAAGAATCGAAATTTTTCAATTAATAACAAACGATTTATGAGATTTCGTAAGTTTACAACAATTAATACTTAATAAAACTATTTTATAAAAGTTACTATCATGGACAATAAAGTAAACGATTTTTTAAACCTCATTAAAATTATAGAACTTTCAATAACGTGAACGTACCCTCGAAAGAATCGTTAAAACGGAGCTATATACGAATAACATACGACATTTTACGGTGTTTACGACAACAAATACGATTA
The DNA here is from genome assembly GCA_026074375.1 of Tanacetum coccineum. Taxonomy (NCBI): domain Eukaryota; kingdom Viridiplantae; phylum Streptophyta; class Magnoliopsida; order Asterales; family Asteraceae; genus Tanacetum; species Tanacetum coccineum. Next base: position 75,178 of record BQNB010007903.1, on the reverse strand, counting down.
ATAAATCGTTACGCTGATTGAACAGTAAAAGTTTTACTGTTCAAAAGAAGGTCAAAAGTTCAAAAATGTGAAATTATGATAACACCGTCTTAATAACGAAAGCGTTGCAATAAAAAACGTTAAAATCGGGCTTAAACGCGAAAGTTTATGCTAGATATACCAAAAACAGATAATTATGAAACGTTTTAAACTTATTAAACACAAATTTTACCAAACAATTAGATGGTGATTGAGCTATATATGACTATATGTGGTATTATATTGAATCAAAGTACATTATTAACTAGGGAGTTCAAATGAAGACCTCTTCGGTGCGTATACACGAGGTATGGATTTACGATTTAAAGTGTCCAAACGTCCCTCAGTAACGTTCACTACTTGACCTCTTAATTATGAAAAGCCCGAATGATAGTATGATGATCTATACTAACTATAAACATATCAAAGTGTTTAGTACTTATAACACCTATATCTGGATTAGGTTGCCATTCGAATTCTTCGTAACTCAATTTCCATTTTAGAATACTCTTTGATTACCATTCACGTCAAGGTGAGAGATTCGTACCCCATTTTCTACTACTTGTTCTTTATTAAATTCGGGGAGAGTTACAATGCTTTAATTACCTTTGTACACAATGTTTTTCAAACTGTAATGCTATTACCAGATAACATTATTGCCTATAGTAACCCATCTGCGCTAAGACCCTTTTAACATGACCAGTCAAAATACCTTCTGGGTATTACGCTAGTGCTTGGATGATCTATCGGGACTGACCAATGAACCCCGTCTAGGCTGAGGTTCTAGTTGAACACATTGACGCATTTTAACATTAGAAGAAAAAAGATTCGTAGGTATGTTTTGGCAACATCTGTATTGAGAAAAAATTTGTGGAACAAATCATATTTTAAAATCTTAAGAAAGTTGATTAAGGACAGCATGATCGATTGGTGTAGTATTAACTTTCTTTTCTAACATCATAGGATCTTTTTGTTTTAAAAGCATTTTTGAACGACTCTCTTTAGCAAGCGTTAGGGTCTCTTCAGAGTCAGGAATCACAATTGCACTCGTATTCTTGATTACATTACCATCATAAAGCTTTGGTTCCAACTGTTGAGCTTTCTTCAGATAGAAAGGATTTTGAAAACCTAGAGCTTGTTTGGTGGTATGATCATAGAAAAACTGAGGTTTCATCAACATGTGAACAGTTTGTGCAGATTGATTTCTTTTAAAAACAATATTATCTAACTATTTGATTCTCTTTTCTAAGGCAATCTCTCTATCTATGTTCCTAGATTCTTCTTTCTTAAAGTCATTTTTGAGAAGAATAACTGTTTGCATTAAAGATTCCTTTTCTTTTAAATGTTCAGAAAGAGTTTGTTTAAGACGATCAATCTCTACAGACTGTGCACATGAATCTAAAACGTTATTATTACTCCTTAAATCAACATTTTGTCCTTCATTCAAAACATTAACTTGTTCCTTATATCTTTCAAGTTCAGCAGTTAAAGTATCATTGACACTTTTATTGTCTAGATTTATCTTGGTACAATTAACTACTTGGGTTTTTAGTTGTTCAATCACAGATAATATTAGTGCATCTTGTTGTGCAGAAGAGTTAGAATTCTGAACAGCTGCCTATTGTGATTCAATCACATACTGAGAATAAGGAATGATATTGCTATTACTGGTTATTTTAGTCTCTGAATGGTTCACAACATTCGACTGTTCAGAGGACTGCATCGCCTGCACAGCTTGATTAATCATATTGTTATTCACATTATTATGATTGTGTACCTCAGCGAGAGTGTCTGAACCATAATGAGATAATTTCGCCATGAGAGCAACTTTGGCAGTGTTGAGTTCATCACAATCAGAGTCATATGCATCTAAATCATTAGCTTGATAAGCAGCATTGTGAGTAATGACAGTCTGTGTGGCTTGACCTTCAGGAATATCTGGATCTGCCAAAAATGCTAGTTCTTCCTCATTTAGAATTTGACCATGTGCTTGAGCTTGTACCATCAACACTTTGTCCTTAAACCACGAATCATCCCGTTTCCTCTTAGGTTTAGTGCACTGTTTAGACATGTGTCCTTCCCCTTTGCAGTTGTAACAAATAACACTCCTTTGTTTCCCTGAATTGCTTCTACTTGCTCCTGGAGTGTAGGTCCTTGTAGTAACCGCAGCAAAAGAGGTTTTTCTCCCCTGAATTGGTTGTAAGGTCACTCTCCCATCATTAATGGTAGCTTGTTTCCTAGGGTTTGACGAATTCCTCAGCTGGTTATTGGTAGTAGGATCAATGGGATCATCACCTCTCTGGAACACTAGAACAATTAGTCCTGAGTCTGGTTGGGAAAATTCAAGTTGTTGGTTAACTGAGGGAGCATATTCTAATTGAGGGATGGATGATGATGGAGAATAAACATTGTGGTAAATAGATGACTGATAATTGTTAGAAGTATAAGTTATTGAAAGTGGTGTTGATGATTGATTGACAGAGTATTGTTGAGATTCAAGAGGTGCTCCATACTGTGAAGATTGATATGGTGAAACTTGTTGTTGATGTTGAGAATTCTTGTAAGAGTGCTGATGAGATTGATAAGGAAACTGTGTCATTTGGTGAGATGCAACTAAAGCTAGAGGATCGGAGTTGCGTTCATGCATCAGACGAACTTCATTTGCATGTCGTTCATGTTGTTCCAAGTGAGCATGAATCTGTTCAACATTGGTAGTATGCAAGTCTTTGACCAATTTAACATCAGTAATGAATTTGCTCCATTCAGCAGGAAGAGTATTCAGAAACTTGGTATTGACTTAAAATTGCTCCAGTGGCATCTTGTAAATGTTCATATCATTGACTAGCATAGTGAATCTCAAGTAGTACTCGTGTAATGACTCTCCTGTCTTGTATGTAAACTTATCAAATTCATCATACAGCTTACACTCTCGTTCTTTCTTTGTTAACGACGTTCCTTGCATGAGCAGTTCGATTTTCTCCCAAATATCCTTGGCTACACGATGTTGACTGACAAGAGCATAAATTTCAGGTGGAATGCCTTGGAGAATGATGTTTATTGCTTTGATATCACAATCAGCTTGAATGGTTTCTGCTGCAGTTAATTCAGTATATTCCTTTGGTCTGGTTGCACCATCCACTATAATTGTTGGCCAAACAAGTGGACCTTTTTCAACAGAAGCAAGAATCATTTGACCATGAGTCCTATTCATCATATAGAGTTCCATTCTATTTTCCACGAATCATACAAATGTTTTTCAAGCATTGGTGGTTTATTGTCACCACCTGAGAGAAGTGACTTATCAGCAAGAGTCGTCATTGATAACTTTTAAAGTTAAAAGATTACTTTTTGATCGAACGGTGGTAGAAAGAAATTATGTTTGGTTAAGTTGTCTTTTAAGTGTTTTAATTTATGAAACTACACGGGATTTTATATTTCTTGATAAAACCAGGAAAAACAAATTAATGTATCACGGGATTTTACAACTCAAAGAAATAAACCGTATAATTTTGAAAAAAATTAAAAATTGAGTTGTTCGGTATTGAGTTGTTTGATACTAGTTTGCTTTGAGTTGTTCGGTACAAACTGGAAACTAGTTGTCCGGTACTAACTAACTTGAGTTGTTCGATACTAACTAACTTGGGTTGTTCGACACAAGTTGTTCGGTACAGGTTGTTCGACACAGGTTGTTCGATACCAACAGAGACGAAACTCAAAAACTCAAAAACACAAAAAGACACTTTTTGATGGGTTTTTGCAAAAAAGCTTGTACAACTAGTGTTACTAACCCTATAGGAACAATAAAAATGAAAACTTTAAGGTTTTTAAGCCAAAAAATTTAAAACCAAGATTTTGTTCTTTGTAAAGGTTTTCGAACATAAAAGTAACAAAAATGATATTTTTCTTGATTCTAAGCTTGTACACCTATATCATAAAGATACTAGATCAGATTTACCAGAGTAAATGATCCTTTAGTGTATACTATTGCTTCGAAAACAAAGAAAAATGTGAAGTAAACGACGAATTTTGCGAGTAAAAACACACGAACCAAAAGAAAAAAACACAATAACTAAACACACCACTCCATGGCTCTGATACCAATTGAAGAATAAGCGTAATCTTTAACAATACAAGCAAGAACTAAAGAGAGAAAGTGGGAAGGAAGGATGTATTTTCTAGTGAGAGAAAATAAAAAACATAAAATGCATTAAGTGAAAATGAAACATACAACCAACCAACCACCTCTTCAAGGCATGGAGAGGTGTTTTTATACTTACAAGGGGTGGATGTGCCTTGGCTTGATGGGCTTATCCATCTAATTACCTATGTAAGTTTTCAAAAATTACATAACGAGCTAACGATTATTATCTATGGAAGTGACCGACACTTTTGTGTTCCTAACAATAATAAGTTTTACATCATCTTAAAAGATTCAAATAGAAACACGCGGAAGCTTTAATAAAGTTTGAAATCGTCAACGGTATTTAAACATAATTTAAAACTGGTGACTGGTCCAAGCAAGAACTTCACCTAAATCAAGCAACGACTTCCACGCTAAGCACCTGAGAAAAAACATGCTTAAAATGATTAACATAAAGTTGAGTGAATTCATAGGTTTAATTTAAGGTAATAGTATCAGATAGCTCGCCCTCTATCATATGCTTAGAGCATCCACTATCTTTACATATTCTCGCAGGTCACACCAAGTCTCACAAAACAATCCTCACTACCAGGCGCATAACGCTACTTGCTTACTTAGCCATGAGACACGTTCGTCTTTAGCCTTTTATCATGCAATAGTGCTTCGACTCGTACCAGAGCTATCGACCCAAAGAACCTCCGATGACTATGACTCTTATTGTGTTCATTGCTCCCAGATACCGAGTGTTTTTTGTGACATGCTCTAACATAGGATGATTTGGTCCGCCGTATCTAAAACACATTCCTTCAGTTTTGTGCCATTTCCTTGTCGTCGTCGGCTTCTTTTAAGAGGATTCTTTTGTCATGTACCTAGGATTCAGTCACCCACAAACCTACCTCTTCTTTGAACACACTCTCTTGATGTATGAAGTCCCTGCTAACTCCATGCATACTCTTCGTCTTCATCTCTCCAGAAGGCAAACTTTCTCATCAACTAATTCCTTCTTAGCCTTTAAAGCAAGAGATTTTCTTTCTCCCTTAGATTTGACTATTTTGGAATCTTTCTTGATGATCATCTCATGGACTTTTAGATTTCCAACGAGTTTAATAAGAGATAGTGATGTCAAGTCTTTCGACTCTTTAATTTATGTGACCTTTGCTCTCCATTTGGGATGTAGAGCCCTAAGAAACTTTCTAACATAGTTCTTGCTAGAATAACCTTCATCAAGAGCTTTTAGACTAGTAACAATAGTATTAAACCTAGCAAAAGCATTATCTATAGATTCGTCTTCAGAAATGATGAATTGTTCATATTGTTGTACCAAAAGGTCGATCTTGTTATCTTTGACTTGGCTATTACCTTGATGGGTGATTAACAAAGTTTTCTAAATTTCTTTTGCCATATTACACATAAAAATTCTTTCATATTCTTTTCTTGGCAAAGCATTGTAAATAACCATTTTGGCTTTGTTATTTTTCGCAAGCCTCTTTTTAAGATCATTACATTATTTTTCAAAAGGGATAACCTCATATAGTTTGGTTTTTAGATTTTGTTTAATGGGTTGAAAATTGCCGACGGTAATAACATGCCAAAGATCAAGATCTTTTGATTTAACATATGTTTTGAATCTATTTTTTCAATAAATAAAACTATCGCTTGCAAAAAGTGGTGGCCTTTGCATAGATTGCCCTTCTAGATATTTGTCGAAATTCATAGATCGATCCAAGCTTTAAAATAAAATATATTTAAAAAAATTTGAGTGACCTTGGCTTCTGATACCAATTGTGAAAACTAGAAGGGGGTGAATAGTTTACCAGTTAATTATTGTTTTAAAATTTTACTTCTAAAATATCAATCAACAATATGCCAATCAAGATAACTATCTACTTTTAATATTGATACAAACAATAAATGAGATACATAAACAATATAAAGAGATAAGGTAAAGAACGATCAAACCAAGACACCAAGATTTATAGTGGTTCGGCTATGAAGCTCCTCTTCGCCCTACTTCACCCCCGAGTATCCGACTTGAGATTTCACTATGTCAACAAGCTCCCTTTAAGCGGAGAAAACTTACACATCGCTTACGTTATTTTCTGACACTAAGCTAAATGTCGAGTCCTAATCTTAGCTAGAACCAATCTACCACTTCACAAACACTACCCAATCACAAGATCTACACTATCGGATTTATACGCTATCCGATTTACACAATCACACAAGATAATCAAAATAGAGATTTGGATCTTAGAAGAAGAGAGGAGAAATCACTAATCTATAACACTTCGTTTCTTGGCGAATACGAGTGTTCTTCTCTTGCACTTGATAAAAGAATGAAGAAGATAAGATTGGATCGCTTAAAACAAGATTAGACAATGTTAGTGATCAAGAGATTTAGTTAGAGAAAGATTGTTTTTAGAGAGAGAAAGACAACTAAAAAATTCGTGCAAAGAGGTGTATTTTTCTGCTGAGAATAGTGTAGTATTTATGGCCAGGAAATCCCAACGTCTCCTGGTGGCGGTCTCGGCCATCCTAGATATATCTGGGGTCGCCCAACCTATCAGGGGCCCACCACTAGACTGACGCTCCTATTTTTGTCTTTTAGTTAGAAAGCTTAAATCTGGTGTAGAAGCTTTCATTTTGGGGGAAAAACCAAATTTGAATTTTTATATTTAAATAAAACATTTCCTTTATTAATAAAAATATTTTGTATATATTTATTTTTGTAAAAATACTTTTGTAGAAATGTAATGGTTAAGAAAAAAATATTTTCTTGATTACTGATCATGTTTAATGATTTGTTTGTACATAGCTTAAGTAATTTGCGTAGAAATGGAAGTTTACGATTAATAACATGTAAACGTTTATTTTTATCGTAAACCTTTTCACATTTTATCATGTTCAAAATGTAGAGAGGTCGAAAAATATAAATAACATTTTTAGACATTATTTGTGTTAACAAAAACATTTGTAACATTTCACAAGGTATGTGTGTGTGCTCTTTCTCTCTCTAAAACACACATACACATCTTCCTTTTCTCTCTCTAATCTAATATGGCTTACTTTCTATTCTTTCCTCCCGACCTCCGAATCTTTATTTGTTAGTGAATATTATATGATAAGAAATGGCATCAGAGCTAACCAGGAGCATTTTGTGTTTATGTTTTGCTTATTTTCATGGCTGATTAAGCTTATTTTAAGCTTAATATTAAGCCAAAAAGGTCACGGCGTGTTTGGTTTATGCTTATTTTATCAAAAGCTTGAAACTTTTCTATTTTAACATGTTTCTAGCTTATTGGTAAATAATTTTGTGGCTTATTAAGGATCCAAACAGCTTAATAGAGCTTATTTGAAAGATTAAGCTCATTTCGTGGTCTTAAAGGGGTGTTTGGGATAAGGCTCATTTTTGAAAAAGCTTGGTACTTTTGATGTAAGAGCCCTTATAGCTTAATGATATATGATTTTCGTGGCTTATTTGGACTAAAAACAACTTATTTTTCAAAAAAACAAATTTGGGCTTATTTTTGAAAATATGTGGTTTGATACTTTATGCGGTTTGAGTTCAAGGAATTCTGCGGTTTGATAATAAGAATTTTGTAGTTTGGCATAAGATTTTTGCGGTTTGGCAATAAGAATTTAGCGGTTTGGCATAAGAATTCCACGGTTTGGCAATAAGAATTATGCGGTTTGGAATCAGAATTCTGCGGTTTGGCACAAGATTCTGCGATTTGATCATAAATTACGCGGTTTGATCATAGATTCTGCGGTTTGGTCATAAACTTCTGAAGTTTGATCCAAAGTGAGGGTTGATCCAAAGTGAGGTTTGACCAAAAAGCATAATTTGAGGTTTGATCAAATAGCAGTTTGACTTAGTCAATTTATGCAGTTTGACTTAGTCAATTTATATAGTTTGACTTAGTAAACTTATGCAGTTGGACCTCAACACATGCGATTTGACTTACTCAACTTATGAGGTTTGACTTGAAAATTACGAGGTTTGTTCGTTTACCCTTAAAAGTCAAATTCTTTTTTACCGCTAGTCCTTATTCCATAATTATACTTTCATGACAACATTATCTAGACAATGTTCATCCTTTAACGATAATTCATTACAACTTTTGTCCTAGTTTAACAACATTCAATCAAAACACAAAAGAAAACACAACACTTAATGCTATAGTGATCCTATATACAAGATTCACTAAAATGTTAACGACTAGTATTGGTATTTAATGACAAATGACTACGGGGTTTTTGTACAATATTTCTTATTTGAAGTTGAAGTGGGATTTCATGAAGGCGTCTACTTATTTCATCATCAAGACTTATTTATACTTTCTACCCCTTTTCTTTAAACCCCCTCTATCGATTGATGACTTGCTTGAACCTATAAATCTTATGATTAAGACTTGGATTATCTAGTTTCTAGTAGTCGGGGTGGTTGGTTGAAGACCTGGTTAACTATCACTTAAAGGAGTTATGTTGTAGTACTCAGTGTCACATGCAGTTATAGATGTGGATAGTTTCAAGAGGTGTTGTACCTCTTATACTTTGTGATTAGGGTATAAGGTACTTAGAAATTTGCTTCTGCACCGTTCTTTAATCAGTAATAGTGCAAGCTTAAGTAACAAATTTGGGGGATTGTACTTCAGTTTTAAGTTTGGAATATCGGGTTGTCTCCATCAGTGGTCATCAGTAATAGCTGACAGAATACGAGGTTGGTAAGTTAGCTAGAGAGTTTAAAGGTTGAGATGTAATCAACAATTCTCACAGGATATTTGAAGCTATTCAACGACAATGGTACTTCACAGTCTAAGCAAAATTTTCAAAGTTCTTCAACGACGTTCATAACTTTTCAAGATTTATGCTTATGACAAAAACTTCTCGTGTATATGTACGTACACAACAATGATGCTTCCGAGAATTCAAAACCATTATGGGGGGAAATTGTGTACGTGGTGTGGTTTTTATGGTCAATAAAGAAGGGCTATAGGCATATAAACTATTGGTTTGGAAGATTCGTGCAACGTGTACTTTGTGCAACTTCCAGGGGGAAGTAGTGTATTCTACTTTACTTAGTATGGTTAGGGTGAAGTATTCTGCATAGGTGAGAAGAATTGTTGTTGATTTCTTACATGTACCCCCGAACGGATAATCACCAAGACCAAACGACAAGTAGCAGCAGTATCTGATGTGGTTTACTTCTTCTTCTACAAATATTCCGTTGTACACATTAAAGACAAAGTTAGAAGATCGTCCAAGCTACATCAAAGTTTTAGAAATTGCTCAAGATACGGATGTTGGTTTGGGGGGAAGTTGATTCAGAAACTTCACCAAAAAGGAGTCTATGAAGAAAGTTTTTCAAGACATGTTGCATGGATTGGGGGAAGTTAATCCAACTCATGCATATTACACTGGTTCCTGAACAAGTAAAGACACTGAAGATCCAAGCTGAAGTATAAGTTTCAAGACCGGAAGACATAAAAGTCATCTTCAGTATTGGAAGAACTTTAGAAGACTTTATTTTTATTTTATTTACATTTGTTAGGAACATTGTAAGTAATTCCGTATGTCCACATATTGAGGGAAGATTGTTAGCCTTAAAATATGTCGACTTATACGGAATTACATTAGTTTATTATTAGCCGGATACACAAGGACTAGAAATGTTAATATAGGAAAGTGAGGCATGTCATAGGCTATATATTCCCCTCCTTACTTCTAAGGAGGGGTGAGGAAAACATTTGTAACATTTCACAAGGTGTGTGTATGTGTATGTGTGTGTGCTCTTTCTCTCTCTAAAACATACAAACACATCTTTCCTTTCTATCTCTAATCTAATATGGCTTACTTTCTATTCTTTCCTCCCGACCTCCGGATCGTTGTTTGTTAGTAAATAATATATGATAACACACTCCTTTCAAAACCGGATTGTTTTGAAAATTTTCTTTAAGACCCTAAATCGACATACAAGCGAAGGAACAACAAGACAAGGTTGACACTTATGTTTCTCAAATAAATAAGCTCAAATTCCATTTTGAAATAAGCATACATTCAAGATATATAAACAATACAAATCAAGGCAACTAGTCATTTAGCATAGCATACGCAAATACTTTTCTTCGCCTTGCGTTGAATATGACAATGTATACCAAGCTTTATTAGTTTTTAAAATACATTAATTTCAAAAGAGATGTATCAATTTTCAAAGGATACCAACTTAAATTTCCCGACTTAAAAATTTGAGTTTCTATGTTAATACGAAACTTAATATTTTGGACATTCTGTACTATTTTGCTAATTTTACTTTCTTAAATTTTTATTAAGGACCTCTAACCTATTTTATTTTAAAGTAGACTCAAATCCATTCGAAATGGTAGGTGGTACGACTTGTACGGACTTACGTTAATTTTTTACGAGCTTTCAAAGTTGACAAAATCTGTGAAAACCCCACTGGGGATCCGTGTCAGCCGGGTCCTTTTCAAAAGGGATCCGACCTTTGTTAACAAAGGGATCCGTGGGTCTAATCAAATTTTCTAAAAACTAATATTTAGACACGCTAACAAGGTTTAAAACTTGGTAGGCTTTAAAGTAATCTTATATAACAAATTTTAATCATTATTCAAGCTTGTATAACAAAGATATTCAACAACAAAACTTTTAAGTATAGTCCAACGACATACTTTTCATATTAAGTCCCACTTTTTGGATAATTCGATACATGGATCGTACCCGGTTTTGAAAACAAGAGCCACATCATTGTGGAAAACGTAGAGGGGGGTGAATACGTTTACGTTTAAAATCTTAAAACTTTTATATCAAATACCCGATCAAATTTGACGTAATATAAAAAATATGAATTATACTCTATGATGATATGAATAATGGAAAGCATAGAATAATCAAGTTGTCACAACACAAATATAATCAACAAGTTATAACACAACTATAAGCATAAAATAAATAGAGATCGATAAATAAAATAGAGAGCAAACCGGACATGATGATTTATAGTGGTTTGGTCATGGAGCTCCTCTCCGCCCTACTCCACTCCTCGAGTACCCAACTTGAGAGTTATTCCACTAGATCAACAGGCTCCCTTCTTGGCGGAGAAAAACTTACACAACGTCGCTTATACTTTTTCCGATACAAAGCTAAATACCGAATTCTAGTTCAAGGTAGAACCAACCTATCGTCGCTTACACTTTATCCAGTACAAAGCTAAATACACTAGGTAGAACCAACCCAACCCCGTTATGTTTTATGGCTCAACATAACAAACCATGTGTTTTATGTCACACATACATAAACCATCTAATCTAGTTGGTGATACAAGATAATAATACAAATGTGATTACAATGATGATCCAAGACAATGCCTCTAATGGATATGAATGACTAATCTAAATGAACTTCCATTGACGGGAAGCCTTCAAATGGTTGAAGATGATGAGATCTCTAATCTTGTAGATCCTCATATGTATATGTTGTGTAGTGGATAGGAATGGCAAGATCTATAGGGTTTGCTTTGGTGGATGTGGATAGCAAAATGTCAAAGCTTGCTATGGAGGATCATTTTTGGTGTATGCTTACAACAAAAATAAGAGTTAGCGGCATTATGATCATGAGGATTTATGGACGCATTCCTACATATCTAAATGAATGAGAATGCAGAGAAAATGTGTGAGAAAGAGATGAGAAAATGGCGAGATATGACGTTCTTAGAAAAAAATGTTATTGTTCCCCCGTTCCTGCGGGTCTATTTTCAGAAGGGAACCGACTACCACGGATCCCTTTCTAATTTTTTTATATCAAATCTTTCCAAAATATTGTGAAATCTTGCAAGATCTTTTCTAGATATGGCAAGATTATGAATGATGTCATGCATGAGGTAAAAACCATTTTGTGTTTTAGATTTCCTTAGTTATCTTTGTATGTTTTACAAAATATGTAAGTAACTTATGTTTTAAAAATATGCAAAGTGCAAGAAAATTTGGTTAACTTGCAAATATGAAATGTGTAAGTAACAAGAACTTCTTGCCCGCGCGGTGCGGCGGGACTAAATTTGGTAACGACATGAGCAAATTTTGTTTAAAACAATCTTTTTGACAACATGTTTTCTTCTTTTACTTACGCTTTTCACGTTATACCTTTTGAAGTGTGGCTTACGTTAGAGTTAAAATGAAATTTATCCTTCCCAAACACTTTATCGAAATCTCACTCGCAAAAACCTTATCATGAGAGCATAATGTTGATAAAGTCTATTTACCTCAATCATATAATGAAATCCCAAATTAGTCACCAAGAGAATTTGTGATTATATATATATATATATTATATATATATATATGGATCATATGTGTGTGTGTGTGTATATATATATATATATATATATATATATATATATATATATATATAAATATATAATATAATATATAGAAAAGTATATGGATCATAGTGTGTTGTGTGTGTGAGCATTATATATTATATATCATATGTGTATACATAAATATATATATATACACACACACCACACATAATATATAATATATAACATGTATAATGTAATACAAATACATGTATAGTGTATTACAAATACATTTCAAATGGTATACATATACATATATATAATATATATATTAATGTAGTAGTTACATACATATTACATATACTATGTATACATATACATATCATAATATATAATATATACATATACATAGGGGGATTTTCTGTTCAGTACAAATCTTAGTGCGTAGAACTGACAGAAACCACCAAAACATACATTCACGCCTTTAAAAATAAAAAAAAAAATACAATGAAAACATCAAACAATCGAAGAATCTCCCACCCCTATGTTCTCAGTATCATCATGAAACTCTTCATCTTCTTAGAAAAGCACTGCAACAATGCAACCATGCCGGTAAAAAAATCGCCATTGAATTTTGGTCGAAACTAAATATCGTTGCCGCTAGGCGCGGGTACTCGACTAGTATATATATATATATATATATGTATCATGTTCACGGACCATGAATTTTGTTGTTAGAGTTTGATCTTCTTCTTCAAACTCATCTCCCCAACCTGTTGCTGCTACTTCATCAATTGGGATGGTATGGTGTGTGATGTCATACCTTACATAATAATCCCATTTTCCACTGGGTTCTCCTAAGGTAGACCACTTTTGTTTTTTTCTGTTTTTTGGTTTGTTTGATCTTTTCTGAGCATTTAATGGCTCATACTTTAGATCATTGTCTTCCGTTAAACATTCTTTGCAAAAGCACACATCATATGTAATATGCTTCCTATTATGAAGACATTCTTCACATATGCACTCTGTTCCTTCTTGGTGTGGTTTTTCCTCCGCGAAAGCCACAGCTGCTAAGAGTGTTTCTTCTGATACCAAAGCCGTTTCCCCAGGAAAAATATTTTAAGCTTAAAGACTAAAACTTAATTTAAAACAACGGAATACCTTAAAAACAAACTTATATTTGATATTTGAGAGGGAATTGTGTGAAATTCGATGCCTCTCTATATGATACAACTAAGGCTTTTATAGCCAGAACTTACACACTATTAGACCTAACTCCTATTATTGGAGATAGTGGCAGGGTCCATTATTTTGTTTTTGATACAATAAAAAGGCTGGGACCTACACCTTTTTGACAAACTGGTACCTAATAATTTACATATGCGTCATTGCTTACGATAGGGCTTCTAGATGCGACAGTACCTAGTTTTCTTTCCAAGTTTGTGGGCTTCCATTCTAGGCAGTTTTGCTGATGTTAGGCAAAATTCATCCCATCCTGGATCCACAATAATATTATCGTCTTCTGATTCTTCAGACTGGGTATCGCTGCAAATTGAGGAGCTCTTAGGTTTCTTGTAGCAGTCTTCTAGCCTTAAGGGTTTGGGCGGATATTTCAGGCCAAACGTCTTGGAAGTAGTTATCTCTTGATCTTTTTCCACAACAGATTTTGCCTTGTATCGCATGATTTTATGGACTTCTGTGAGTGCTGATACTGCGTTCTTGATAGCTGCTGTTTCCATGGTTGCTGCGATTCTTACAAGTGCATAGGTTGTATCAACATTGATTGGGTAGGTGCGAGCTTCTCTTTGGATTCTTTTGTATTCCCCTGCTGGTTCTTGAGTTTGAATAGTTCTTGTAACGTTTGGTGGCAGTGGTTGGAGATCTGGGATATTTGCTTGTATATCTCTTGCTCCTTCGTCTGTGAGGTACCATGCGAGTTGCCTTCGTTCTCAGAGATACCTTTCATTGTTAAGACATTGTCTACGGCCACCGCTGCTGTTCTTGTTACATTCTTCATCTGAGACTCCTTTTCCTTTGATGTACATGCTGTAATACAAGAGTTAACTAATCTTGAAAGAGAATCAGCTAAAACATTATGCTTTCCTTCTATGTGTTCTATTTCTATTTTTACTCCTGTTCCTGTTACGGCATCAGTAAATTTCATCCATCTTACTCTTGCAGCTTTACTACTGCTTGTTTTCTTATAAAAACTGATTATTGCTTGGCAATCATTTCTTAGCGTGATCTCTTGCTTGTCCAAGTAGTAGATTTTGAGTTTTTCCAGAGTGTTGATGCAGGCGTTTATTTCAGCGTCTATGGTTGATTGAACATTTATGAATTTTTCGCTGGCATAAGCATAAACTTTTTCTGTGCTTCTTGAATCATTCTTCTTTTGTTTCCATTTCACTATTCCTCCTCATCCTTTCATACATCCATCAACTTCTAGGATTATATGGGCATCTTCTGGTGGTATTGAGAGATCTGGTAGTTGTTGAACTTTCTTTTTTATTTCTCCGATTATTTGGTAATCAGATGGCTTCAATTTCTTATCACCATGAGCATTTGTCTTCTCATATAAGGGTCTTAGAAGAATTCCTAACTTTGGGATATGCTGCCTAGCATAATTAAGAATTCCCAGGAATGATCTTAACCCTTTATTTGTTTTCATGCTTTCTTCATCAAATTCCACTATCTTTTTAATGATGTGTGGTTGCAGATGAATCCTTCCTTCTCCAATAACAACGCCAAGAAAATCTATCCTGGGGACTGCTATTTTCATTTTTGTTGGAGAAAGGACTAACCCATTATCTTTGCATGTCTTTAGCATTTTGGTTAGATGTTTCGCATGTTCTTCTTTATTCTTTGAAAAAACCAGTATATCGTCGATGTATACTGCTATGAATGTCTCCATTCCTTTAAAACATTTGTCCATCTTTCTTTGGAAGATTGCTGGTGCATTCTTCAGACCAAAAGGCATTACCAACCATTCATATAATCCTCCTAGTACTAGAAAGGCTGTCTAAGGAATGGATTCTTCTACCATTGCCACCTGATGGAATCCTGACTTAAGATCAAATTTAGAAAGACACTTTGAGCAACGAGATAATGGTGAAATTTACTTCTTTGATCGTATCTGGATTCCATCAGTTGGTGGTGTAAGGAAATTGATCATGGATGAAGCTCATACTTCTAGATATTCAGTACATCCGGGTGCGGATAAGATGTACTATGATCTGAGAGACTTGTATTGGTGGCCTGGTATGAAGAGAGACATTGCTGAGTATGTTAGCAGATGTCTTACGTGTTCTAAGATTAAAGCCGAACATCAGAAACCCTCAGGATTTCTTCAGCAACCAGAAATTCCTGAGTGGAAATGGGAAAAGATAACAATGGACTTTGTCACAAAGTTGCCTAAAAGTAGCAGTGGGCATGATACGATTTGGGTCGTTGTTGATAGATTGACCAAGTCGGCTCACTTCTTACCTATTCGTGAAGACTACAAGACGGAGAAATTAGCAAAGATTTATACCAATGAGATTGTAGCGAGACATGGTGTGCCGGTATCAATCATTTCAGACCGTGATGGTCGATTCACGTCACACTTATGGCAAGCTTTTCAGGAACTTTGTTATCTTTTTATAGATGGTGATTTCATCACCTTCTATCCTTATTCCTCCCTGCATTGCTCTTATGAAATTTGTTCCAATGAGCATTTGTATGCCATCATTGATTTTCATATCAAAAGCATATATCAGGGGGATTCTGAATTTGTTCCCTTCAATAGCAAAATTTCCGCCTTTGATCTTATGTTTTGCTGGTTGCTGAGAGTTTAAGCCATTGACATTAATAGGGTATGTTAATAGTTCCATGGCTTCTTCTGGGACCACTTCTTTGTTTATGAAGCATGACGATGCTCCAGTATCAATTATGGCTTTTGTCCTGAAGAAAGGGCAATCTGGTATATCAAACTCTACTGTTACATTATAGAGTTGATTAACCACCTTTCTTATCTTTGGTTGCGTTGGTTTTTCATCTGGGACTGTATTTCTTATAATTTCTGTTTCCAGCATCACATTAGCCACTTGTTCCTTTATCTGTGGTTCCATAATCAACTCTTCTAATGCTACCAGCATGCTTGAACTTTGTCCCAAGGGTGGGAACTCTCTTTCAAACTTTTCTTCCTCATATCTCTTAACTTTTTCTTCTAGTTGAGATATTCTTTCTTCAAGAGCTTTTCTTTCATTTATTCGAGCTTCTTCAATTTTTTGCTCAAATTCTTTTATCAGCTGCTCTCTTTCCCAATTCTGTTGTTGTTTTAGCCTGAGGTTTTCTTCATGTACCCAGCTAATTCTTTTTTCTTGGTCATCTCTTAATTCTTGGAGTTCTTTGACCCTTTTCTTTTCAGCCGCTAGTTCTTGTTCCCAAGCTTTTTCCTTTTGAATATTTTCATAATATTCTTTTGCTTGATCTTTTATCATTTGCTTGATTTCATCATCCTTGGCTTTTATCATTCCCATGAGAGTACCATCTCCTGACGTTCCTGCTGTTGGAGTGTTCTTAACCTCTGGTTCCATCTTTTTTATTGTCATCTTTATTTTGAGGTAGTGGTTTGCACAGTTTGCACAGGCGGTTAAGCAGCATGTGGGGCAATGTAATCTTGATCTTTCTGTGGTTGCAATACCACAAAAGTAGCACACATTGTACCATGTGACTGGATTTTCCTTCCAATCATGAGTACAGTTTTTGCTTTTTTCTGGTAACTCTTTATGTGGTCTCCAACTTCCGGCTGCCCTTCTAAGTTCTTCAATTGCTTCACTATTGCCTGGAAAGTATGTTACTGTTGGAGTGTCAAAATTTGGTCTTACCATAAAGGCCACTTCTTCCTCATCACTTTCATCTTCATATTTTTCTTCATAAACCATGAACATGAATTCTTCTTTTCCAACTGCTATTCCTGCTTGGAATTCACCTTCTCCCTCAGAGATGCTATACACACTACTTTTATCGCTAAAATCAGCTGAGACTATATCCCATTCTTTTGGTATATCAAGTTCTTGATATACTGCTGATCTAGCAATATTCCCACTTTTGCTTTTGCAATCTCTTGCGAAATGTCCTTCTTTTCCACATACAAAGCACTTACATTTCCTTACTTTTCCCCTGTCATCTTTGTATTTGTTTTTGAACATTTTGACATGGGATCCATGAGGTTTTCCTTTGTATGTTTTTGCCTTCCTTATCCCATATCTTTTCCTGTTATTTTTGTAATAACCTGGGATAGGTACTGCTGAACAAAAGGAGAGATCCCTTAGTTCCTTGCTCAAAGCTGCTTCTTTACACATTTCTGAGACAAATGTGTGTGTAAATTTTATGGCTGGTAAGACTCCTGCAGCTAACCCTGGATGCTTTCTTTTAAAAGCTTCATGAACTCTTTGTGAAAGTATTGGGGGTAACTTTGAGAAATATTTCTCCGTTGTTGATGGGAAATATAGTTTTCCAGAATTTATTGCCAAAATTCTGAACTCATGCATAAATCGCCATAAGTCTTTTGTGTCTTCACAAGTTAACCTATCAAGGTCTCTTTGAGCAATATCTTGTCTTTCTGTTGAACCTCTGTAGGGATCTTCCATCATTATAACCATTCTCATTTGAGACGTTATATTTTGTGGATCATCTGCCATTCCTATCAGGGTTTCATATGCTTCGGCGTATGCTGTCCTCCATTGTTGCCACATAAGCTTTTCCTGTTCTCCTAACAGGTTTTCAACATACAGGAGTTTTGACTTGTTGTCTGACCATGATTGACTATTCAACATGTTTATTGTTATGGTTTCCCATCTTGAGATGGTATCATCCCATAACCCTGGATCTTCTGGTAAGACTAATAATGCTCCTGTTCCCGCATATGCCGGTGGTAAACTCCACTGTTGATTATGGTAGTTACCATAATCTCCTTTAAAACCCTTCTGACTTTTTGGCTGAAACTGCGACTCATTGTACTGTTGGTAATTTCCCGTTGCCGGGGGATATACCGGTGGTCCCATCATTGAGTCATTTGGTGGGTTGTAAATATTGCTTGATGATGCTTCATCAGCAGGATATGCCACTTCATTTGCCAAAAATTTTTCCACTTCTCTTTTAAACTTTGGATATGGGAGTTCTTCATCTTCATTTAAATGGTAGCAACTTTCTTGATCTCCACCACTCTTCGCTGCGAATGGGTTTTCCCATTCAGACTCTGATGAATCTGTTGTTTCTTGCTCACGGACCATGAATTTTGTTGTTGGGGTTTGATCTTCATCTTCAAACTCCTCTCCCCATCCTGTTGCTGCAACTTCTTCAATTGGAATGGTTGGTTGCGTGGAGTCATACCTTACATAGTAATCCCATTTTCCGCTGGGTTCTCCTAAGGTAGACCACTTCTGTCTCTTCTTGTTTTTTGGTTTATTTGACCTTTTCTGAGCATTCAATGGCTCATACTTAAGATCTTCTTCTTCCTCCAAGCATTCTTTACAGAAACACACATCATATGTAATATGTCTTCTGTTGTGAAGACATTCTTCACACACACACTCTCCCGTTTCTTGGTGTGTTTTTCCCATTGTAAAAGCAACAGCTGCTATCAGTGTTTCTTCATCGTCTCCTATTACTTCTTGATCTCTTTGATCCACTGATGTTCTTGATGGGACTTGATTTCTATATCTTTCGAACCTTAAGCTTGTTGTTCTGTTAAGCCTTTGGTGGACTGCCACTCCTGCTGGTAGTCTTACCGTTTCATTTTCAATTGGTCTTAAATGCCAACTTTGTCCTTCAAGTTCTTCCATCGTCCTTCTTTCTCCTGGGATTGCAGAGATACCTCTTGTGGAAAGATGATCTACAACATTTTCTATGTTGTAGTTGAACCCTACATAGCTCGTGTTTGAAAGCCTTCCCACCATTGATAGTGTTACCAAGAGATTACTTTCTCCTCCTTGCCATGCTTCATAACCATGGGTTTGTATTGATACCCTTAAATGGTCATGAAAGTCATTAATGCTCATCATCATATCTGGAACCATATACACAAGTTGTGTACCTTGTGCCAAATCTACCTCCATAGTGCTTATAATTCTTGTGGTATTTGACCACCTTGTGTCTTGTAGGACTACTAGGGCATTTGTTCCTGCTCCGATCCTATGTAGTGTGTGTATTCTGATCATTGCAAGGCCAATATGAATATGTTGCATTCCTTCCCTTTGTAATGCTTGGTAGCTTTGATTATTACATAAGCGTAGATCAACTTGGTCTCCTTCTCCACAGTTGATTCTTTGCTCTGAATAATGTTCATAGACCCTATGTCTTGCAGTCTGTCTGTGGTATGAATATAACACTTCTGCTGGCGCCAATTGTGCACGTCTTCTTCCTGAGATGGCTAACTGTTGTTCCGGGTTAACCATTGATTCCAAGGTATTATTATACCTTTGCCCTCTTAGTCTTCTAAAACCTCTTTGTAATTCAAACCTTCTTCTTTGAGCCCATTGATAATCACGAACCTGATCATCTTGTGTTGGGAGGTCATCCGTTGATGTTCCTTCCCTGACACTAAAAAGTGTCGGAACCCTTCTTTGGCTCATTTTCTTTCTTTGCTAAACTGGTTAGCAAAGATTTTGCTTGGGTCTTGGTTTACGTAGATTGGACCTTGTTTGCTTTTTGGAAGAGTTTTGTCTGAGATGCCAACTTTTTCCAATCGTTTGGTTAAGTCAGCTATAGCTTCTCCAAAATCTTGAGGTACTGCTTCTTGTTTTTCTAATTCCTTTAACCTGCCTTTAACTTCAATTAGTTCTTCTCTAATTGATCTGACCTCTTCACTTTGTTTGACCAGTAAATACAAAATAGTATTATTTTGTTTTATTACTGCTCCCAATGTTTTGATAGTTCCTTCTTTGAACTCAGAGGGTACTGCGAACCCTATAGAAGGTATTTCGATTTCTTCAGTTGCCTGTTTTGCTTCTACGTAGTCTGGGTTTGATTTTGCAATTACCAAACTCATGTAGTCAGGAACTTTTGAACTTCTTTTACCAAGTGCTCTATTCGGTGCACTTGATCTTCGATTCTTTTCACCTTTTTCTCTAGTTCTGAAGTAAGCTTTAAAGCTTCCTCCTCTACCTTCTTTGGTTGCTGGGCAATTTCTTCAACTAGCTCAAGGACTTCCCTTTTCGTTAAGGGTTTTGATTCTTGTAACTCGGATGAAATTTGCTGAAGACCTTTAATATATTCTTTTTGGTTTTTCTTGATTTGATTTTCACACTCTACTAGTTTTTCCTTTAAAACTTCGTTTTGTTCTTTAATACTATTAAAATGTTTTATACTTACTTTTGAAAATAGCAACAACCTATCGTAGATAACAGAAGAATTATGACTTAAATCAGAAAGTTTGATTTTTGAAATACTAGATAAATCGAGATACTCAAGGTTAGCCGTCCGTGATCGATAAAGATTAAATAAAAAGACAAATACTCGTGAGAATTATAAAAAGATTTATTTTTTTTAAAAAGTTCTCAAAAAATTCTGAAAAAATTCCACAAGATCGTGTATGTTGGTGCATGAAAAAGTTGTAAAGGAAGTTTTTCTAAAAGTGGATAGTTTTTCCGAAAAAAATTTATTAAAAAAAACGTTTGTGCATTAAATCGGTTTTTTGTGCATCAAAAATTCGTTTTTGTACCCAACTTCTTTTGACTTTTTGCATCAAAATTTTATTGCGCATCAAACTATAACAAGTCGAAAAATTTGTGCATCAAAAATTTTTTGTGCATCAGCATCAAAATTTCTTTTTTTGCGCATTAAAAAAACGTATAAAACTCAAAATTAGAAAAACTTCTTTTACAAAAGTTTTATGCACCAACATACCTGATTTAATGGAATTTTTTTGGAATTTTTCGAGAACTTTTTTAAAAAAAGTTTTCTTTTTATCCTTCTCACGAATATTTGTCTTTTTATTTTAACCTTCCTCTCTCTCATCTCTTCTTTCTTCTTTATTATATATAATACTATATATATATATATATATATATATATATATATATATATATATCATCAAAACCATTTAATAAACATGTTTAAGTAATTTAAGGTTTAGAGGAAGCGTAGGAGAGTTCCCTCACGCATCTAGAGAGGTAATCCACCCTAATATTGAAAGTATGACAGAAAACCCGTTAGCTCGCGGGTTGGTGTGACCCAGGCCAAGTCGGGCAATGAAAGTAGGTACCTTTGTAAGAGCCGAAAGGGCTATGAGTAGTAAATGTGTGTGTGTGGTTAAAAAACCTTGCCTTCAAGCAGTAAATGCTAGAGTATTTATACTACTTGAAGTACTGTTTGGAAGTATTGTTCTTGACACATTGGGAATGAACGAGACGACCTATGCCTAGCCTCTACCCTGGGTGTCGGTAATCCTTGGAGACATCGCTCCTTAATTCCCGGGATAGCGATGCTGCATAAGTGCTTGTTATTGTCCAATGGTTTGAAGAGGTGTCCCTCTTTATCGAGTCTAACGTTTTGTCTTTTTTCGGGTTGATGTAGTGCGCCCGTCCAGACCCGTACGACCCGTTCGGATATTGGGTCCGTCCGGTATATACGCGGACATGTCCCCCCCCAGTATGACTTTAATAGTCGCAAACTATTTAGAGTGATTACTTAAAGTGCCTCAGTTGAAAGGACCGGAAACATTAACTCTTGTTTTTGTCTTCTCGTTTTCATCTTTTCCTCTCCCCCTTTTTTTTATGCACTTCCTGAATGAATATAGGACAAAACATTAATTCCAGTGGGTTAAACTATTTTTCATTACTTTGCCTTCGCCCCTTTTTATTGGGACGTACGCGTGGCGTGCACCTTGCAAGGAGGTCAAGATTGGCCCTTGCCAAGCTGTGTGAATGTTGCCATGGCCCAAGCCCATGCTTTGCTATAAATAAGCCCACGTTCTTTTTACTGCGTGAAAAAAATCTTAAGCCGGAAGAGAAGAAGGAGAAAAAAAAAAGGGAAACTGTCTCTACTTCTTTTTGCTCTTGGCGTTTTCAGGGTATATACTCCACTTCCATTGTAATTTTGATAAATTGTACCCCTCCGGTCCTCTTTGAAAATGTCGATAGAGGATCAACCGTAGAGGTTCGTCCTCTGTATGTAATAATTGTGTCTACACATAGCAGAGAATTATGTCTCTCTACTCATCTACCATGACTGCCAAGGATGTAAAGGCTTTGGCTTCAAGCAAAATTCCTCTAGATTTGCATAACGGTGTGCCCTTTTACTACGATTGGACTATGGAATAAGTTACGGAAGAACTTTATAGGTCGTTACAGAACAATATTTGAGGTTTTCTGGAAGTTAGGGTGCCGATTTCCCTTTTTTGGCTCTGCTTGACCACTTCGTAATTTACAATCTCTCTGTTAAGTACCTATAGGGTTGATCGGTGACCCTGTTCGGCTATATTGTCGGAGTTTCATATCGTCCTTCGTGAACTTGTTCGAGTGTTTTATAAAATCGGCAAAACAAGGGGAATTGTTTTTTATTTTTTTTTATATATATATATTTTGTTTACCTTTGAGAGAGGTTGGTCCGGATCCGGTGGGAAGATTTTAAACGAGACCTTTTCTGGTTTGAAAGGGTGGAAGAAAAGGTTTTTCTTTTTGGATCGAAGAGCTATTCCTCAGGCTATGGCTTGGAGACATCATGATTCCGACATACACGATCCTCTTCCTACCGATGGCTTCCATGCCTCTGATGTTGTGACGTTGACCAATCAAAGCATTGATATTAGACCCGTACCTTCCGGATTACTTTTTCATGCCGGGTTAGCCACCACTTGGGAGTTCTCTGGATTTCTTCCAGTTTTCAAAGATACCGAGGGAAACGGTAATGACCCATTATTATTTATTTATGGCCCCTTCCCTTTCTCTTGTTGGAGGGTATGCTTTTTCTTTTTCCTGAATCGCTTCTCATTTTGCAGTTGTCACGATGTCTGAGTATCTACGTTTTCCCTTCCTGGATGGTGCTACTATTGAGCAAGGTGGTGCCCTTTCGGCTCGGGATGCTATTACCCAACGTACCACCGGTCCTTTACCTGTTAACCAATCTCTTCCGGAAAAGACTGCCAGGTTGAAGGAAGTGGAAATTTCTGATCCCAAAATTGTTGTCATCAGGGAAAGGAAGGCCCGTGCGGCCGCTAAGAAGCGAGCCGAGAGAAAAAGAGCTGCTGATGGTGAAGGTGGTTCGAAGGGGAAGACAAAGAGACGTAAGGTTTCTGCTGTCCGTGCTGAGGAGGAGGATTCTACTGAGGAGGCCTCTTCCGCGAGTCCTCTTCGAACTGTGGCACCCAATCCCTCCTTCCTGCTGAAAGATGTTGACGATGCGGGAACTGCCGAGTCTCGAGAAGATGAACATGTCAGCGTCCCTCGTCATGATTCTGCTAACACATCCATTCATAATTATGCTGCAGATCATGACGAGAGCTTCGACGAGTCGAGAGGACACGGAGAAACGGTTGAGACTCATCCTGCCGATGAGACCAGACTGACTGAGACTCCCGTTCCTGCCCGGAATCCTGAGAAGACGGCTGTTCAAGACCTTGTTCCCGTGGTCCGCTCTAACCTAGCTGGTATGTTTGTCTACCCTTCGAGGTTTCTTTTCTTGTATATACCTTTGTGTAATTTCTTAACTTGGTTTCATTTGTTAGGAGATCACGCCGATGGAGCTGAGTCCTCCCGTCCTGGTTCTGTTTACGTTCCTGAATGGACCATCCACCGGAGGTCTCGAGTGGACACTCCTGAGGAATGTAGGGAATTGTTGACACATTTGGCCCCCCTGCTGTTAGAGAGGAGATGAATGCTTATGACAATAGTACCGCCATGGAAAGGGCTTGGTTTAGTATTGCCCGAGGAGCCATGGCTCAAACTGATGCTCTCCTTCGGTTTGAAGCTCTTTATGATGCCCATCTGGCCTTGAAAGAAAGATGTGAAGATGTAACCCGGCAACTTGTGAGCACCCGGACGGACTTTACCCATGTGTCTAATTTGTACAACACTTTGTCCAACAGATATCAGCAAGTCCGAGGAGAGCATGCCGGTTGCGCGGAGAAATTGATTAATGCTGAGCGGGAGAGAGATGAGTTGAGGGCTGTTAATGCTGACCAAGCCTCTCACATTAAGGAATTGGAAGCTGAACTTGCTAGGAAAGATTCCGCTTTGGTCTTTTCCGAGGTGGTTGTCGTTTACTTGGTGTCATAGATCGCAAAAAAGATGAGCAAGTTGTAGATTCTTGGTTACGGAGATGTGTTTATTAGTGGAAGCTCCGAACATTATTGCTGTTACATGGAGAGTTCTTGTGGATCATTCAGGACTATTCTTCTTAAAGAAAAATGTTTACGTTTATGGCCCTAACTCCATTTTGTTTTTTTTCATCATTGGCTTGAGTTGGATGGTTTTTTTAACCCATTTTTTTTATGTGGAGACACTTGAAAAAACTGTCCTATGGGCTGGGAAATAATGCTCTTTAAGTTTGATGAATAAACTTAGAATCTTAAGAATCAGATTCGTTATTTGAATAAGAGTCAATTCGGGGACGGAAATAACGATCAGCTTAGACTTAAAAAACATGGAGGAATTGATCTGGATATTGATAGATGGGCTTGGGAAATGAAGAGCTGGTCACTTCCCGCTTAGCTATTCTTCATCAAATCAAAAGATAGATTAATTTAGAAATCGAGGACAAGGGCTCAAAAGGCTAAAATAAATGGGCAGGTAGAGGAGATGGGAGAATACCGGTTTTTTTTCATGGTATCATAATCAAAAGGCGTAATATTCAACTATTAGGGGGGTTATGGTTGATGGTAATTGGATTGAAGACCCGAATGATGTCAAGAAGAGTTCTTCGACCATTTTGCCATAATCGTTTGGTAAAGCCGGACAAACCTACTGCTTCTATTAGTCTTGACTTTCTCCAATCAGATTTACTCATGAGCAAAGTGATATATGATGAGGGAGGTTTCTAATGACGAAATAATGATACGGTATTGCGGATTGTTGGTACGACAAAGCCCGGTTCATGGATGGATTCACGTTTGGTTTTTTCAGACCTTTTTGGCATCTTGTGGATAGGGATGTTTGTGAAGCTGGGGTGAGGTATTTTTTTTAAATTTTCTGATTTACCAATAGGTGTAATCATCTTTCATTAGCCTAATTCCGAAAATTCCGGATGCTAATCTTGTTAAGGATTTTAGAAACGATTAGCCCTATTGGCTGCTTATATAAAATCATTGCCCACGAAGGATTTTAACTAAATCGTCTTGTTGATGGTCTTGGGGGGAATTATTAATGAGGTTTCTCAATCGGCTTTCATTAAAGATAGGCAAATTCTTGATGGGCCTTTTATTTTAAATGAAGTCATGTCTTGGTGTAAGAAGAAGAAAAAACAAACTCTTCTTTTCAAAGTGGACTTTGAAAAAGCATATGACTCGGTAAGGTGGGATTTTCTTGATGATGTTTTAGGCAAGTTTGGTTTGGGATAAATGGGAGACTATGATTCAATGGTTGTCTTCATCTTTGAAAGGGTCTATCATTTTCAATGGTTAGTCCAACCGACGAGTTTCAATTTTGTAGAGGTCTTAACAAAGGAGATCGAGTTTTATCTCTTTTTATTTTATTAATCATGGAAAAGTCTCCATATTTTCTTTCAAAGAGTGGTTGATGCGGTGTATGTTCCATGGATTATTATCGATGGTGGTGGTTTGGTTAAACTTTGTTACATGTTCTATGGGATGATGCGGGGTTTTTTTTAGGTGGAATGGAGCGAAAGTAATATAACTTTCTCTTTATTCATGTTCTTGATTGTTTTCATAAGGTTTCAGGTTTTAAAAAATCAATATGTGCAAAAGCAAAATCAATGGGCATTGAAGTTGATAATGGTAAAGTCATCTTCGTAGCGGCGACCAAATCGGATGTCTTGTTCTTAAAGCTCCTTTTTTATATCTTGGTTCTTATGTTGGAGGGGACATGAATAAAATTCAATATTGGAAGGACATTATTGATGAATTAGAAGACGTCTAGCATGATGGAAGATGAAAATTGTTATCGATTGGAGGGCGGCTCATGTTAATCAAAACGGGTACCTTGGGCTCGATGGCCTCTTTTTCACTGTCAATGTTTAGTAGTTCCTGCAGGTGTCATTCAAAATTCTGGAATCTCTTCTGAAGTAATTTCTTCAATGGTCATGAGAGTTCGGGTAAAAAAGCTTCGTGGTAAGTTTTTAATGGAAGAAGGTCTTGCTCCCTAAAGATACATGTGGTTAGCGCTATTTTTAGTCTTTATGCTTTAATACGTAGGATTGATATTTAAATGGGTTTGGAGATTTTTAGCCCATTGAGCCTACGGCTTTGGTCTCGTGTTATTTTTCAAGGCTATACACGGAGCCAATGGTAAGATTGATGAGTTTCGGGTAAGGAGCTAATTCATGTTGGGATAAATTTATTAATGAGGTTAGGAGGCTTGAGGAAAATGTTTGATACCTGCTTTTGTTCATGAAGATGAAACTGGAATGGCCTTTCGATTTATTTCTGGGATTGACGTGTGGTGTGATGGGGACAAGCTTAAGGAATAGTTTCATAGAGGTCATGCTCTCAGAAATACAGCAAACAAATTACAGTAGGTCAAACAACTTGGCATCCTTGTCTTTTACCATTCGTTTCGTAGACATCCGAGAGGCTAGGGCTGGAACTCATAAAGTTGAAGAGTTAGCGGAAAGTGATTAAAAATATAAAAAAAAAAAATAAAATAAATCCCCTGTTGTGTCTTACTCAGTCTCCTGATTCATGGGTCTTGGAATTGTACAATTTTCTGGTGGTTATACCGATGGCTTCGTCAAGACAAATGATAGAGATTCGCGATTTACTTCCGGAAAGGTGATCTAACGGATAGGTGGATTCGATATGTTCCCAACCAAAGTGAACACATTCGCTTGGAAAGGTAACTGCGATTTAAAAAAACTTTCTCTTACCTACTAGATTTAACTTTCCAGACGTGGTATAGATATTGGTTCTATTTGGTGAATTGTGATGTCGGGGGATTGAATCCAATGGATCATTTGTTCTTCGCTTGTAACACGGGCAAAAGGAAGATTTCTAAATTAATAAATCGGTGTGGACTTTCGTGCCTTTTATGGTATTAATCTTACGGAGAATGGAGGTCTTGGATCGATAATGTAAAACTGTTTCGAAAGAAGATTAATTAAGCATCGTTCAAGTATTAATTTTGTTGATGTGGTGGATTCTATGAATTTTCGTAATAGAAGATTGTTCGAGGCCGACGTAGACCAAATCTAAGGAGACGTTGTTTGATGAGATTATTTGTGTAGTTCTTTTACTGGTGTGTCGGTATAGATGCAATACTTTGTTTAGCTGGGTCGATTGGTATAAAAACCCGTCTTCTTATTTCTTTGTATTTTCTAGCTCCTTGCATAGTTTTTCTAATAAAAGTCGTCGTTCAAAAAAAAACTCGTTAAAAAAAGGGGGCCTTTTTTATTTTTCTTGGATTGTAGGAGTAGATGATTGAATACCAATTAGCTAGCGCTTCTAAAAAAACTGCTGAGGTTAAACTATTCATTCCGTTTCATCATCGTAATCATTCGAAAAATAAAAAAACCAAAAAACTTTTTTTTCGGGATTAATTTGAGACATAATGTTTGTAGTGTGTGTTTTTAATAAAAAGTGTATGTGTGTGAAAATAGGAAAGAAGATGTTGGGTTTTATAGAAAATAATAAAGGGGTTAAATATTTTTTTATATATCAAATGGCTAGTAAAGTAAAAATGAGTATGATTTTGTTTGATTTACTCGGTCTTCTGTACGACCGAAAGATTGCAAAGGTTGGGGGGGGGGGGTGTCTGTTTTGGTCTTCGTAGTGGGGGGAACGCGTCTGTTAAATGCCAGATGGGACGACCGGCCGAGGTCGACCGTCCCATTACATTGGGTCTAAAACCAACTAGCGTGTTTGCGAGTGTAGTCTAGCATGTCTTATGGTGTTTTGTAGTGCTTTTGTAACCTGTTTTTGCACTTATGGTCTCTTGCGCTACTTTTTTTTTAATTTGTTGTCGTTTTGATGTCGCTTGATTTCACAAAAATCGAACACGTCTCCAAGATGCTTGTGATTGTTTTGTTTTGTTTTTTACTTTTCCTTTATTTTTTATTGACTTTTTGAAAATATTAAAAATAATTTGGTGGCCTTAAAAAGCACATGCATCACTGATGTAAGGGATCGTTGTTAATAACTGATGAGAGATAATATATAATGTGAGACACTTTCTACCAATTTATTTATACTTAAGTCATTTTCAACGATTGAACGAGTAAAATTGAAAAAAAATATTTATAGACGACGTAAACAAATAAGTCAAAACTCTGTCAATATGTCATATTTAATATATCGACATGTATATATATGTCATGTTCTGATTACAGTATGCGGACGTTAGAATACTGGGGGATGATTGTATGTGTAGTACACATGCTTATTTTTTTAATTTTTTGATATTGTACACATGCTTATTTTGTATATAAAGGAGCATATTAAAAGAGCTCGATCTTATTATACTTTACAAATAAAGATTGGAGTCGAGCATAGTAAAAGAGCTCGAGCTTATTATACTTTACAAATAAAGATTGGAGTCCAGCTCTATTTCAATTACGCCTATAATAAAAACGATCAGATAATGATGACGTATAGTATGAACACCAAGCTTACTGGGCTTAGTTCATAATATACGCATATGGGCCCAGGTCCAATACAACAAATAACCGGACTACTAAGCCTGACAAGGGTCACGCTCCGGATATTCCAAAGACGCACGTGAGTATCTTCAGGGCCGCACCCGTTGCACCTCCACGGACATACACTGACCGCGGAAGAATACTCGCGTTCGCAGACTCGATTACACGTGGACCCTTGCCCAACAAGGGACCCACTCCGGCCACCAACAGTTACAAGAGAAATACTAGGAAACCCTAGTATTGGGCTTGCCTATAAATAGGGGTCATTTCACACCCCAAAAAGGTACATTCGGTCTAATCATTAATACACACACACACACTCTGACATTCTTTGACAAATATGTGTACTTACTCTCACGCCGGAGCTTAATCGCGGGGTCCGCCCTGCGGTAAGGCTAACGGTTTACTCTCATTTGTGCAGATTATCTCTTCATCACTTGGATTAGTGCAAGATCTACGTCAGTGAGATGCAAAACATCTCCCAATTAACAAATCCTACTATATAAGTTGGGTATATTTTGCCCTTTAATATACTTAATAATAGGATGAAAAGCTATATTGTTTAATCGTTGACTCGTTTATAATTTAGTTATACTGATAACAATGTTGTGCGTTGCATATATATATTTGTGTCGACCTAACTACTAATCCAACAAAATGTAATTACAAGTAGTAAAATAACAAATATAATGTAGCAAAATACTCAGCATTGATTGATCACATTGTTTTGAATCTGATAGTTTCTCGAAATGATACACATATAATGTAGCAAAATATAATGTAATTACAGATAGTTTCTCGAAATGATACACATGTTAAAATATTACTCGTATATAAAGAACATTAAGCGGGAACACTTTTTGCATAGCACTGGCCCATAATGCTTTGGCTCGGCCTCGGTTCACACCCACAGATCCATAAAATTATTCACATATTTATATGGTAGGAAATGTAATTTCAATATTTGTGAACAAACGTGTTTGTGAACAAACGTGTTTGTGAACAAAATGTAATTTCAAATGACATAAAGCGGTTAAATAAGTAAGAAATCATAAAATATAGTAAGAAAACATAAAATATAAAAATTTCATAGATCATAACAAGTTACATAGATATAAACTAATTAAAGCATCTTTATAAAATCTAAGTGATTTTTCGAGATCAAATCCTAAATGTGCATCTTCATAATCCAAAGCTTTCAAATCTTCCTTTTCAATGTAAAATGAAGAATCATACGTATGATCTTCAAACAAATTATGTCGCGGGATGAAAGCACGTTGATTTTGCGAACTTTAGCAATTTGAATCAAAAGTTGTTTGTTTGTATTTTTGTAATCATCAATTTCTACACCATTTTTCCTCAATTTCTTCCATTTTTTTTTAACTTCTCAACATACAATTAGATAATCATTACGAAATTGTGAATGAAATGAATTATTTATAGATATTAAATACAAATGCAAATAATGTTAGCTCTTATTGATAAAATTTGAAAATGGCAAATTTTGTATTACCTGTTCATGAAGGCAACAATCTCTGAAATATCCTCATTAATGTATATTTTTGTTGAAAAGAGAGCGTTTTAACAGAAGGTTTCTTTGTAATATAAAAAAAGAAAACAACATTGATCTAATTAAAAAGAAACCAAATCAAAAGGTATAATGTAAGTGAATAATTACCATTGAAGTACTTCACTTTCGCCAACTGAAGTATAAACACAAAATGACCAAGCGAATCATGATTATTAGCATACTTTGTGAATTTATTCGCCCAAGCATCAAAGAAACAACACTCAAGCTTTAAGCCACTATTAATAAATAACAAAAAATAAGTACATTAAAAATTAAAACTAATGAATGTTAAATGTAATGGCGTTGAATATATTACTCAATATCCTCCAGTATGACGGTTCTTCTTATCTTGTCAACACCAAAATTGTTAAACGCAATAGGTTTTGAAATGGATACAATTGTTCCAATCACATGCGTATAAATAAAAAAATAATTACAAACAAAAAACAGATTATGTGCATGTATGACTTTATTTATAAAAAGGTATACTGATAAATAAAAACTTACCAACAAATCAGTTTCTTTAAACTGTTTAGTGGTAAACTTTGGGAAAGATTTAAACTTAAAACCACGACTGTTGTTGTCAAAGCTGGCAAGCCTTGTCAAAGCAATTTTGAATCGATGATTGAACAATGGAAACTTGCCTCCATTCTCACCCACACCAAAGTTACCAATACGATAACAAGATCCTTCATCAATCAATATTTGATACGTGTTTAATATGGTTGCTTGACTTAAATGTTGCTTGGATTACGATTCCCCTTGAAATGTATATTTCTAAAAACTCTGTGTATTAACTATTGATAAAACAATATTGCAAAGTTTATAAACTGTGTATAAAGCATGTGGATCTTGCAAGACCATGTCTAAGCTTCCAACTTCATTAGGCTTTCCTGCAGGGTGGATTTTTAAATGTTAATGCTGTGAGCCAAGATTTTAACATCATCCATCATTGGATCAATGTCACACAATTAAGTCATATTTTGTTTCATTTCTTTACCTACAAATATAAATATTGACTCGTGATATAGAGACACAATGTATATGAATAGAACTGCTATGAATATGAATTAAGATTATAACATTTTCATGTTTACTCATAAAAAATAAGGTAATTCTAACAGTTCTATTCATATACATTATGTCTCTACATCACTCATCAATGTTTATATTTATAGATAAAGAAATGGAACATGACTCAATTGTGTGACATTCATCCAATGTTGGATGATGTTAAAATCTTGGCTCGTTGCATTAGCATATGAAAATCCCACCCTACATGAAAGCCTAATGAAGTTTGGAGCTTAGACATGGTCTTGCAAGATTCACATGTAATTTTATACACAATTTATAAACTTTGCAATATTGTTTTATCAATAGTGAATACACAGAGTTTATATATTTTCATTTCAAAGGGAATCGTTATCCAAGCAACAGTTTTAAGCAAAGCAACATTTTAACAAGTTTCAAATATTGAATGATGAAGATTTGTTATGTATTGGTAACTTGGTGTGGGTGAGAATGGAGGCAAAGTTTCCATTGTTCAAATCATGGATTATCAAAATTGCTTTGTCAAGGCTTGCCAGCTTTGACAACAACAGATCGTGGTTTTAAGTTTATATCTTTCACCAAAGTTTACCACTAAACAGTTAAATGTGAAAACTGATTTGTTGGTAAGTTTTTATTTATCAGTATACCTTTTTATAAATAAAGTCATACATGCACATAATCTGTTTTTTGTTTGTAATTATTTTTTTATTTTACGCATTTTCTTCTGTGTTGGAATCAATTGTAATCCATTCAAAAACCTATTGGTTTAAAACAATATTGGTGTTGTCATGATAAGAAGAACCGTCATTATGGAGGATATTGAGTAATATATCAACGCCATTACATTTAACATGCATTTAGTTTTTTTAATTTGTTAATCGTACTTATTTTTTGGTTATTTAATTAATAGGGCTTAAGCCTTGAGTGTTGTTTCTTTGATGCTTGGGCAGATAAATTCACAAAGTATGCTAATAATCATGATTCGCTTGGTCATGTTGTGTTTATACTTCAGTTAGCGAAAGTGAAGTACTTCAATGGTAATTATTCACTTACATTATACCTTTTGATTTGGTTTCTTTTTAATTAGATCAATGTTGTTTTCTTTTTTTATATTACAAAGAAACCTTCTGTTAAAACGCTCTCTTTTCAACAAAAATATACATTAATGAGGATATTCCAGAGATTGTTGCCTTCATGAACAGGTAATACAAAATTTGCCATTTTCAAATTTTATCAATAAGAGCTAACATTATTTGCATTTGTATTTAATATCTATAAATAATTCATTTCATTCACAATTTCGTAATGATTATCTAATTGTATGTTGAGAAGTTAAAAAACTAAAAAATGGAATAAATTGAGGAAAAATGGTGTAGAAATTGATGATTACAAAAATACAAACAAACAACTTTTGATTCAAATTGCTAAAGTTCGCAAAATCAACGTGCTTTCATCCCGCGACTTAATTTGTTTGAAGATCATATGTATGATTCTTCATTTTACATTGAAAAGGAAGATTTGAAAGCTTTAGATTACGAAGATGCTCATTTAGGATTTGATCTCGAAAAATCACTTAGATTTTATAAAGATGCTTTAATTAGTTTATATCTATGTAACTTGTTATGATCTATTTAATTTTTATATTTTATGTTTTCTTACTATATTTTATGATTTCTTACTTATTTAACCGCTTTATATCTATGTCATTTGAAATTACATTTTGTTCACAAACACGTTTGTTCACAAATATTGAAATTACATTTCCTACCATATAAATATGTGAATAATTTTATGGATTAGTGGGTGGCTGAACCGAGGCCGAGCCAAAGCATTATGGGCCAGTGCTATGCAAAAAGTGTTCCCGCTTAATGTTCTTTATATACGAGTAATATTTTAACATGTGTATCATTTCGAGAAACTATCTGTAATTACATTATATTTTGCTACATTATATGTGTATCATTTCGAGAAACTATCTGATCAAACAATGTGTATCATCAAATGCTGAGTATTTTGCTACATTATATTTGTTATTTTACTACTTGTAATTACATTTTGTTGGATTAGTAGTTAGGTCTACACAAATATATATATGCAAAGCACAACATTGTTATCAGTATAACTAAATTATAAACGAGTCAACGATTTAAACAATATAGCTTTTCATCCTATTATTAAGTATATTAAAGGGCAAAATATACCCAACTTATATAGTAGGATTTGTTAATTGGGAGATGTTTTGCATCTCACTGATCGGAAAAAAATATATGAAAAAAAGATAACCAAATAATTGTTTACGTGATAGTCTAAATGAACAAAATAAAAAACATGACATGAATCAAATAACTTGCTATATTGAGAGAAACATGTTAATATACAATTTCAATCAACTTTTGTACTTAAATACCTTAAATTAATTAAATTAAAATTGAATACATTAATTAGAAAATGAAAGTAAGTTAAAAATTCATTTTGCCAAACTTATAGATGAAAAGACACAACTAATAACTTTGTAATACTGTAAGCTCACTTCACTAAGCCAATACCATCAACATGGAGTGTATCAACCATGTGCTTTAACGTAGAAAACTAACCGACATAACCGGTGTTTAAAAAAGAAGCATACTAGTTTTGTCCCGGGACGGAGCCAGGGGTGTCTCGCGGGTGCCCGGGACACCTATGAATTTTTTCGATATAATGTTAATTTTTAAGAAAAACAACGATTTTTCCAATATGTATCATAAATGCGTCCGGTCCATCGAAATCTGTTTCAGTCTTAATCGTTTTTATGAAATCTTCGTTTTAATTCACTTTTAACTCTATTATATTAGTTAAAAAAATATGTGCACCCAGTCATACATGGTCCTGGCTCCGTCCATGCTTATATATCAACCGTATGTAACAACTTCCGTTTAGAATATAAAGTGAAAAATTATACTAACAAAAAAACAACAAACTTAATAAGACATTAATATAAAACAATGATAATACATGATATTCTCTTGATAATATTTACTCTTCATTATACGAATATGTGATATCACAATAAAACAATGATAATACATGATTATCTCTTAAAAATATAATAGGAATAAATCTACTGTATGAATTGAATGAGATCTTAATAAAATATGAGTCAAGTTATTTTGGAGACTAGTAATCTCTTACATACTGAGGGACAGATCTGAGCCGTTGATTACATAGAATTTGATCAAATGATAAAAAACACGGAGGGACCATTTTTTGCAATTTTGAAATCATTTTAGAGAGATAAAAAGTAAATATGTAAAACACCAACTACCCTTCAATTTCACGTCACAAAAAACACACACATCACACACATTCTCTCTCTCTAGACATCAAACCCTAACAAAAAACCAGAAAATCTGTACAAATTAACCGTGCAAATCACGAAATAAACACATAAAAATACAACTAGGAACTAGTAAATCAACCGATATTCCGATTAATTTCTGATCATTTTTCTGATCATTTTTCCGATAGTTCATTTGGATAAAATAATTAAAACCGAAAATGAGATTAAACTTCAAAATATCTATTGATTCCATTCATGTTGCATTAAAAGATGGCTTATATGGATATGAGGCTTGATGATTTTGAAGCTCATTGTAGCTTCTGCCATTGATTATGATGATAACAATTAAGACTTCAATCGTACCTTCCCGGTAAATTTGGTATAATTTTCTGTTAATTTTGGTTAAAATATGTATAGGATATATGGTCGTCTTATATAATGATCGTTTAATTTTGGGGGTTTTGTGATAGTTGACTCTTTGACTTGGGTTAGATAGGTGATTATTAGGGATATTTCGAGAATGTGATTATGAGGGATATTTTGAAGGGCGTAGTTTATCAGACTTGATTTATCGGTTATGACAGTAGGAAAATAAAAATACCATAGAGCTACAATGGATATGAGGCTTGCATAAGAGGATTATATTATGCAACGATAATCAAACTTATTTATCATGAGCTACAATGGAAAAAGACTAAAATACTTTATTTAGTGTTAAACAACGCTAGAAAGTGTATACAATGGATAAATAGGATTAGGTATTGAAAGAGAAGCTTGAGAGCCTGGTTAGTTTGTTCATCTCTGCAAATGAATACAACCAATGTTGAAAAAATAGGCCTAGTAATCGGTGCTTAGAAGATAATCGGCCTTATACCTTGTTGATTTTAGGATAATCGGCTAAAAAATCAGTGTGGTCAAAGCCGGTCACAAATCGGTCAAGAATCGGACTGATTGGCCAAATCGTCCCAATCAATCAACTTAGGTCTTTTTAAATTCATATTAGAGC
This sequence comes from Tanacetum coccineum, assembly GCA_026074375.1. Classification (NCBI taxonomy): domain Eukaryota; kingdom Viridiplantae; phylum Streptophyta; class Magnoliopsida; order Asterales; family Asteraceae; genus Tanacetum; species Tanacetum coccineum. The sequence continues at coordinate 38,981 of BQNB010007903.1, read as the reverse complement.
TTCTACTAAATTTGGGCCCATTTTCAGAGTAGTTGAATTGTTATGTTAACTAACTATTATTACGCGCCTACTAACTTCTCACTCTCATTTTGTAAATCCCAGATGATAACTTTTACGCGCCTGCTTTCTGTTTCAGCTCAGACACTAATACTCTCGAGGTCTCGCTTCTTCAACCTTTCTAGTTTTCTGTATGCTGATACTATATAGATGATAACCTTAACTACTGAGAACAACCTTAGTCACAGCCATTTTTGCTTATATTAAGGTTCTCCATTTTAATGAGGTTTATCTTTTTCAGTAGGAGTGATCCGATATTAACAAGTCTAGAGGAAGGAGAAAGGCTTCGCCAAATTATGCCAAAATTCCAGATTCGTACATTTACTGATTGCGGCCATTTACTGTTTCTGGTAGGCTGTGCTCACTCTCTACCTATCTAAAATCTTATTGTTTGGTTGCATATAGAATTTTCACAAATAATAACACTGTCAAGCTTTATGCCTTTATCTTTTTTTAATCTTTATGCCTTTATCTTTGTGGTTGTTGAAGTGCATATTCATTGTTATGCTACAAAAAAGATCAGTAACACCATCATTGTTGCTTGTAATTTACTACAAGTCTCAGTTGACTTCCGACAATCGCCCATCTTCAGGTAGCAGGCAACCACGTTCAGATTTAACATACTCTATTAATGAGTGATGAGCAAATAATACTCCCCTACCATCTCAAATAACAAAAAAGTGACATAATCTATTAAAAAGTGACGTGTATAGTAAAGGTTGTGGTCATTAGTTAGTAATAGACTAATAGAGTTCATCTTTACTACATGTTGCTGAGCAATCATACTCCCATACTATCTCAAATAGCAAAAAGTGATATGTATAGTAAAGGTTCTTGTTTTTAGTTAGTAATACACATCGGACTTAACACCAAGCATACCCGTTTATCAATACTCTCGATCGGTATAACAAAATGTTCTGGCTGCTGCTGATGTCATACGATACTGAGTCATTGAGTCTTGAAACGGTGTAACCAACCTAGCTAATCCACGTCTCAGCTACTTTTACTTACATTTTTTCTATTCTGCAAAATGTTAGCTGGTTTTGTTTGATGAAGAAAAAGAAGACCGCTGCATATTTCAGCTGCTATTCTAAACCTATGTTGCCACGAAAGCGGTGGGATATTGTCTAAATGGCATTTGTAAACTGGCTTGTACCCACCTTCACCAATGCGACGAGTATCTGAGAAAGTATTCAGTTGATTCGTCTATTTCTTCTGTAGTGTATTGTCTATAGCTGAGATTGTATTGGGGAAAAGGGAAGATTCCGAGTTGTCGCGCTCATCACGTTCTCGGCCCCCCGCCCCACTTCGAATTCTGCGGATTCTTTGAGCAGGCTTCTGATGATTTTGTGGGTTGGTTTTTGACAGATTCTTCATTTTCTCGTGACTCGTCCCCTTTCGTTGCTCCTCTAGTTTCCACTTTTGGAGTTCCATAGACTACAAAAATACATTTATTGTCATGTTACGCACCAGCCATCTTGCTGAAAAGATCTGAGAGGTTTTATGCATAGAAAAATAAACTTTCAGTAACTATGGATCCGTTCAACACATTATTATATAACCGAATGGGTTGAAATCACCATCAATAATAGTTTATGTGTTAAATCTAATTATTAAAATATATATTTTTCCATTATAATTTCGTTTTTTTAAAACAACCAATCTAGTAGGTTGTTTGCATCAGAATACATTTGGAGTGACTTTTGATTCTCCGTTTGTTTCTTTTTGGCTAACTTTTCACATTTTGCAGTTGAACCGTGTTAGTGCAGTTGGACTTTAGAGGTCAAATGCCTTGAGAGTAGACCGAAGTATAAGTGTAGCTCACCTTTTTGTTTTGCTTTGCTGTAAGTGCTTTTTGCTGCTGAACTATACATTTCCATAGTTCTTGATAGTTCAAGCTTTAACCTTTTTATCACTGCTTCAACATCTTCCTATAACCTCAAAAAAACTTCACTGGATTCAAATATGGATTTTTTAGTCTTTTTAACCTATGATTTAAATATGGATTTTTAACTAAATTTGTATTCATTTGAATTGTTATCATATGTGTAGTATCACCTGTGATACTTTAAGTTCATGATAGTGTAATTTTGCTTGCTAGTTAAGTTGTTTAGTTTAATTTTGCTTTGAACTGCATTCGATTGATGTGTTTTGTTTATGTGATTGCTTCATATTAATGTTGTATCATTTATAATATTTTAAGTTGATAGTTTACAATGTTTATTTGTTAAACTTTATTTTATAACATGTCTAATATCACTTGTGATATTTTATAAACATAATTAATGTCTAATATCACTTGTGACAATTGAGGGTTTGAGGAGGATTTTATCACTAATTTCCAAATTTCGTTATTTATGTTCAATGGTATTGCAAACAAGTAAGTTATCTTGTTTTTTCAATAAAATGTAAATTGTATTTTCTAACTGTTATTTTTCAGAACTGCTGAAAATTTGCAAGCAACGGTCGTGGCACTGCGGTTATAGTACTGTTTGAACATTCCCACGAGGAGTAGATGAAGCAATTTGTGGAAGAACAAAGAAAACAAATGATCATGAAAGTAACTGGAAAAAGTGCATGTTGACAGTTGTACACAATGATGCAAACTTAGATGCTTTTAAGTTATTTATTTGAATCAATATAACCTCACAATCTAGTTTTAGTGGACGGTTGTTTCCGGGTTATTTTATTGATTTATCACCTGTGGTATTACTCATATGTAAGATACTAGAATTTACTCATATGTAAAATACCAAGATTAGTGTCACCAATGATATTACTCATATTATTTATTTAACCCGATACCCGACTCTATTTAGTATTCGTGGTACTTGGATTGACCCGAATAATCCGAATAAAATTTTGAACTCAATTAACCTGACCCGAATATGTTTAAAAATTTCAACACGCGACCGCTATCACCCTGGTTATATGACATGTCGAATAATGATATTTCATAAACATAGTTAATGTCTAATATCACTTGTGATATTTCAGAAACAAACAAGTATGCTTTTTAGTTGTACAATAGCAACGTACTTTCTCTAATGTTTCGTTTTGGTACATGAACTTTTTTTTGTTTTACTTAATGTAACGAACTTACAAATTTTGTGTTAATTTGCACCATCAAACTTGTTTTACCGGAATCAGCTATATTTTTGTTCCACTTAACGACCGTTTGCAACGTTAGGCTTTTTAGCCAACAAATGTTTGCAACGTTAGTCCTTTATACTAATGATTGTTTATTTTTTTTTCTAATTATTTTTAAATTTATACACGTTTTTATACAAATATTTTTGTACACGCATTTTTATAAACACATTTTTATACACGTTTTTATACACATATTTTTGAACACATATTTTTTACACATATTTTTATACACATGATTATACACATGTTTTATACACATATTTTTACACACATTATTATACACATATTTTTATACACATATTTGTATACACATATTTTTATACACATTTTTATACACGTTTTTATACACACATTTTTATACACGTTTTTATACACACACGTTGTTTATACACTGTTTTTTTACACAATTTTATTATCATCTTTTATACATACATTTTTATACACGCATTTTAATACACATATTTTTATACACGTTTATATGCACATTTTATACATATTCTTCATATACATGTTTTTATACACATGTTTTTATACACACATTTTTATAGACGTTTTTATACACATATTTTTAAACACATATTTTTATACATACTTTTATACACATTTTTATACATACGTTTTTATACACATTTTATATGTGTAAAGTGTGTGCATAAAAATGTTTGTTAACTCCAAATGAGTATAAAAATGTCGTAACCTTAAAACCTCATCTCCTTCTCCCCCCTCCATTTTGTGTTTCTATTATTTCTCTGTGTATAAAAATAGTTCACGTATCAAACGGAAATTAGAAAAAGTTCAGTACCAAACGGAACATTAGATAAAAGTATTATTAAAATGCCACGTAGGCTTTTTTCCGCTTTTATAACTTTTTCCGGTTGCCAGTCAAGGTTGGTGCAAATTAACACAAAACTTGAAAGTTCGTTACATTAAGTTGAACAAAAAAGTTCACGTACCAAAACGGAAGATTTAAGAAAGTACGTTGCTATTGTACGGCTAAAACCCTTTTAACATTTATTATCACTTGTGATATTTCATTGCTTTGTATATTTTTTATATACTATCACCTATGTGTTTTCTAATATTTTTATACTTTTCATGTACTAGATGGTTTATGTGTCTTTCACCGCAATAGACAAGCACAATAAATGTTTTACTGTAGGGGTTTAGGGTTTTTGGTATAGTGTTTTTAACATGTAATCAATCTTATCTATCACTTGTGATACTATACTATTAGTAAGAATAAAAGGGTTAAACCTCTCATTAGATCTAATGCCTTAAACAATTGATATAGTTTTAAGATCAACCTTTTTCTAATTTTGTTATATATAAAGATTTGAGGACCCTCACTTTAGTTATATATAACCAAACGGGCACAATTTTAGAGATTATTTACACAAAAAGAAAACTATGGCCTTGTTGGCATGTTGTCCTCCTTAAGTCAAACGATCCATGGTGAAGAGATAGTGGGGCCATGTGAGTAGCCGCCCCCAGATATAAATGTATTTGTATGGAGTTTGAATGTACTCATAGTGTATATGTGTTTTTATAGTTTCCTGAGTTCAAAAGTATTGAAAGTGCATATGTGTTTTTACAGTTTCTAGAGTTTGAATGTATTGACAGTACATAGAGTGCATATGTGTTTCACATACCTAGAGTTAGATTTTTGTGTTTTGTTTCTCAACACACATTAGATAGCCATTTTTTTTATTACCACAAAGTTCTCATGGTCTTTTCTAATTTTTTACTTGTTCTATATATTTACTTTAGGTGATCAGGCGATGGCAAATTAGTTAAAGGTGTTTCTAAAGGATGCCATACAATTACATGGATCATATCAGTTTTATGGTTTGTTGTTGGGATCACGGGTTGGCCAACATTATTAGTTATGGTATTTTGATTATGGTTGTGGTGGCTGTGATGTGTCATGTCTTTCGCAGCTGTAGCGGTTTAAGATAAGGGTGAAACTTTGCGGTTTAAGATATAGGTGGTTGTGAGGTATTCAGTGCACATGAACACAACTCATCATCATGTATAGTGCACATGTACATGAATCAGGATGCAAGAATGCAAGAGCTGATAATGAAGAAAACACATATGCATGTTCATTTTATATACATGCATACGTCATTGATTTGAATGTTCCTTTTTTATGTATTTGTTATCGAATAAAATGTCTTATAATCATATAATTTGTATGTTAAAAGAGTTGCTCTATTTTGAAGTTATAACGATTGCACATGAGAGATGCAGGCATCTATCTTCTCTTTACAAAACATATGTGCATAAGACTAAAAACATGTATGATGTAAAAGTTGCAAAACACATATGCACGTCACTTATGCACCCAAATGAAAAAAACAATTAAAATAAAAAATATATTTTTTTGGAAATTCCAAAATTAAGCTAGCTAAAAAAGCGTTTGAATTAAATAAAAAGTTAAAAAAATTGTTTCATAGAAAATATTAAAATTCCTAAAAATCAGGAACTAAAAAATGTTTTTTATTAAAAAAATTCAAAAAGAAAATAAAAAATGTAATTTTACTATCATACCCTTTTTAATTAAATAACAAAAAATATTATCTAAAAAAATATGATTGGTTGATGATGGTTCTCGCAGTTCTGTACATTCATTTGGTTCTGAAAAGAACCTCACCCTATATATATATATATATATATATATATATATAGAGAGAGAGAGAGAGAGAGAGAGAGAGAGAGAAATGAGAATGATAAGAAGAAACCACAACCACACATTTCAGATGCACCTATAAAAATGCATGCATCTCCCCTTAAAATTCTCTTTCCTATTTAAAATGTGTGGCTAGAAATCCTTCTTATTCTTCTCATTATATTTTTTCTTCTCACTTGATCCCTTCCCTATATATATATAGAGGAAGGTTAAAATAAAAAGACAAATATTCGTGAGAATAATAAAAAAAAACTTTTTTTTAAAAAGTTTTCGAAAAATTCTAAAAAAATTCCATTAAATCAGGTATGTTGGTGCATAAAACTTTTGTAAAAGAAGTTTTTCTAATTTTGAGTTTTTATACGTTTTTTTAATGCGCAAAAAAAGAAATTTTGATGCACAAAAAAATTTTGATGCACAAAATTTTCGACTTGTTATAGTTTGATGCGCAATAAAATTTTGATGCAAAAAGTCAAAAGAAGTTGGGTACAAAAACGAATTTTTGATGCACAAAAAACCGATTTAATGCACAAACGTTTTTTTTCATAATTTTTTTCGGCAAAACTATCCACTTTTAGAAAAACTTCCTTTACAACTTTTTCATGCACCAACATACACGATCTTGTGGAATTTTTTCAGAATTTTTTGAGAATTTAAAAAAAAAAAAATCTTTTTATTATTCTCACGAATATTTGTCTTTTTATTTGATTTTTATCATATATATATATATATATATATATATATATATAGTTGGGATAAAATGAGAATAATAATTAAAATAAAAAGAATAAGAAGTATTCTAGACCATTCATTTTGATTTATGGCTTAAGGGTAGTTTTGGTAAACCCAATATCTATTTTCTTCGTCATTTGAAAAATTCCACACGTCTATAAGGTATATATCTTTCTTCTTCCTTAAAAAGTGCATCCCGATCGATCCCCATGAAAAACATTTTCACGATTTAATATCTAAACAAGTTTAGGTGCATGATTAATCTGAAAACGTGGAATATATATATTATAGATGCATGACTGATGAACCGATGCGGTGGATGCGGATGAGTGGTTTGTTCTAAATCAGTGAACATACATGTTTCGATGGACGATCGTTTAAACTGTAGATCGATTACATTGTACTAGTTTAGATGCATGATCATATAAAATCTATGAAACATATGAGAAGTCTTCAAAAGTGATAGAAAATGTTTAGATGCATGATCCAAAAGCATAATCGTCAAAAATTAGTTTCGATTGTCGAGCATGGTGACGCATCAATATACATGACTAATGTTGGAAAAATAATGCATTGTTATGACTGGATGCATGATCAATATGCTCATGCATCAAGTTCTTGCGATGACCGGTCAAATTCGTTCACTAATTCTTCGAGTTCATTGGATTATAGATCCACATGACCACATGCATGATGCATCTGTATGTTCGCGATGATTGATTGAGTTCATATATTCCATTTTATCCTGTTTATGTGATATGACTAGATGCATCGATTATGTTTCAAGATCGAGCAGATGCATCGATTCTATGCATTCATGCGATGATAATTGATCTGGTTCATTCAAGTAATTGGACTTGTTATTCATTCATTGATTAAATTTCAAACGAAGTTAAAATAACCATCTATAAAAGGTTGGATGCATTTGCAAGATTCATAGTCCACCTTCTGTTAATGTTTATTAATGGTGTCTAAATATGTTAATGCATCTAAACTCTTTTGATCTAGCGAGTGATAAGGATGGAGTTATTTTACTTTTGATTACCCATGCATCTGTAAAATAAAAGAGGTGCATAATTAATTGAAGACGATGCACCGTTATAAATAACAGAGGGTAATTAAGCCATGCATCATTATGTTGCTTTTGAAAGAAAAAAAAACAACCATGCACCTAAAACATTTACGTTTATTATGTTGTAAATTTGTGTTTTTGTTTTTCAAAAATGTTTAATCAACGATGGTGGGAAAAATTCTACATACTGTTAATTGTTTGGAGTGACTTCAGTGATTGAATTAAAAAGATCGAGTATTATGAGAGGATAACTGAAGATGCACTTGTTTTACGAATTTACCCTCATTCATTTATTGAAAAGTGTTGATATTTACAATTTTGCCATCATTCAATTTTAACCATTAATCTTTAATCTAAGGGAAAATCACAAAAATACCCTATTTTTCAACCTCACTTCACAAAATACCCAATTTTTTACCCAAAATGCCAAAATACCCATTAAAATCGCAAAATTCGTAACATTTGCGATATTGAGAAAAAAATGGCAAAATTTCTAATTTTTGCGAAAAAAAAATGACTATTTGCGATTTTTTTTTAAAAAATCTACTTTTTGCGATATTTTTAAAAAAAATCGCAAAAGTTAGATTTTTTGTTAAAAAATCGCAAATTTGCGATATTTTTTGTAAAAATCGCAAAATTTGCGATATTTTATAAAAAAATCGCAAAAATTATTAAAAATCGCAAGTTTCGAATTTTTATTTACATCTTGCGATTTTTTTAAAACACTATAACCAAAACACACACATTTTTCGCAAATTCGCGAGATGACTTACAAAATTTGCGATATTTTATAAAAAAATCGCAAATTTTAAAATAAATCGCAAATTTTCCCTTGTTATCTTTAATTTGCGATATTTTTAAGAAATATCGCAAATTTGCGATATTTCTGAAAAATATCGCAAAATTTGCGATATTTCTTAAAAAAATCGCAAAATTAAAAATAAATCGCAAATTTTATAGAAATATCGCAATTTTTGCGATATTTCTGAAAAATATCGCAAATTTTAGATAAAAATATCAAAAATTTGCGATATTTTTCAGAAATATCGCAAAAATTGCGATATTTTTTGAAATATCGCAAACTTGTGGATAAAACTTGCGAGATTTTCTGTTTTTTGCGAGATTTTCTTGCAGATTTTGGATAAAGCGTGTTATATTGTTATTTCTTGCTTAATTCCGTGTTTTTCACTAAAAAACTCAAAAAAAAATTCACAAAAACCTCAAATTGCCATGGAATCCGTCAAAGAAACCGTCAAAATACGTGTGTGTAAAGGAGGTGCATGGGAAAGAGTAGATGGTGCGTTGGGAATTGTGTAAAACGTACACTAATTTTACCATTGTTGTCATCATATTCATGTTTACTAGAAGCGGTATCCGAGAGGCTAGAAATCGATGCTAATAGTGATTTTATGGTAACTTACAATTCGGATAATGATATTGTAGAGGTATGTGATGATTTGGAAGTCAATGAATTTATGGAATTTGTTGTTAAAAGTAGTAGAATTGTTACGTTGTGTATTGTTGAGTCTAGTGTAAATGGTAGACAATCATCAAATTCGGGAAGCAATCAACAAAGCAATTTTATTCATGCTACCCCGTCTGTAAATGTATATCAAACCGAATATCATGCCACACAAATTTCCCAAACACCAATTCCTGTATTTCCTGGTAGTGGTGGTTTTTATCAAAATGTTCCTAGTTATCAACAAATGCATGGATTTTCTGAAAATCCTATGTATGTGCCTGGATTTCCTGGGTATCCTATGCAGGATCCTCAAAGTGATTCAGCTAATCGTAAACTAAAACAGGTTGTTGGTTCACCAAAAAACAAAAAGCCTAACGAAAGGGATTTACTAGATGATGAAAAATTACGGCCTTTCGGAGAAAAGATAATGGGTAGTGTTTTTGGTAAAGTAAAAAGATTACTCTGGCGGAAGAGAGTAGTGAATCATGATGAGGATCGGAAACTACCACCCGTTGCGAACACGAATTTTAGGAGGATATTTTTGGATATGCTCCCCTACTCAAAACACCAGTCCTAGATATGAAGAAAAATGGTATGTGTTTGGAACATCTGTGTTGTTCGTTTACTGAACTTTTGATAGTAAAGAACAAATTAAAAAATTGTTTATTGGGTAGAAAAGCTTTCTTGAAGAGGGATTTTCAAATTACGATACCAAGATCGACCCTCACAGGGTTTATGCCTAAAATGTGTTGTTGACACATGTGGGTGGTTATTTCGAGCATATATACCGAAAGACTATAAAAAGTTTTATGTAACAGCTTTTGTCGACCATCATACCTGCACTAAAACAATTCACCCACATCATCGTAATGCTTCCCCAAAAAAAAAAGGTACTTGGATCATATATTGAAAGAGGTAATGTCATGAGGAGTAGAGGATATATAGGGGAAAGAGATTAATGACAGGATATGAATGCTAGGTTCAAAATTGATATTTCATATTCTCAAGCTTGGCGAGCTAAATGTTATGCTTTGCAATTGTTGAGAGGGACTCCTCAGGAGTCGTTTTCCGAACTCCCATTGTATTGCCACAATTTGAAACTAAAAAACCAAGGGACTATTACACATATAGAAACTGACGATGAAGACAGATTTGAGATTTTTTTTCTTGCCATCGGTGCTGTGGTAAGTACTATTTTCTTACGAACTAATAAATTTATTATTCATGCTATGTATATATTATTCTAATTATTGAAAGATTTTTTTTTTCTTATGTAGATACGTACATTTGTGTTACACATGCGACCCTTGATTATAATAGATGGTGCACATCTTAAAGGTGAATTTTTGGGTACAATGTATCTAGCGGTTGCAATGGATGGTAATAATCAGATTCTACCACTTGCATACGGAGTGGGAAAGTCTGAGACATTTAGATCTTGGGATTGGTTTTTGACGAAACTTAAGGAATGTATAATTGGGTAAAGCAAGATCCACTTTAACGATCATATTGATGGAGCTGTATTCATTGGCTTCGGCCATTAAGAATGTATTTCCATGGTTTCATGGTCGTTGTTGTCGTCACTTGTTGATGAAACTTTACGTGAAAAAAGTGTCTCGATTTATTAGTAGAAGAACTGTATTTGGAGCATGTAAGCATATCGGATTTCAGGACTTTGGAAGAAAGTTTTAGTACTTTACGTTGATTGGTTGCCTAGTATCGCTAATAAACTTGATATGATTGGTCTTGAAAAGTGGGCAAGAGTTCACTTCCCCGGTATGCGTTATAATTACATGACCTCCAATAGTGCGGAATCAGTGAACGCCTTGTCTCGACATTCCCGAAAACTCCCGATTTGTATGATGATTGATTGGTTCATAAAATCTTTGCAGCAGTGGTACTTTGAACATCGACAAACAGCAGGTAAACACATACCATACTATGCTTATTTATATATATTTTTTATTTTTTACTCACATATATTAAACCATGTGTAGATGAGCATAAACATGAATTAACACCTTGGGCGGAGGCCAAATTAGCTCAAAGAATTGCAAAATCCGCCACATGGACTGTAAGACCCGCTGCAAACTACCTTTACAATGTTGTTGATTATTACAAAAATGCGACAGTTGATCTAAATACTAGGACATGTAGCTGTGGACAATGGCAATTATCGGGTTTACCTTGTGGCCATCTTATTGTTGTTATGCGACACTTGCGCCAATCTAGTGCAAATCAGTTTGCATTTTCATGTTTCAAGACTAGTGTTTGGAGGGCTTCATACAACGAGGTTATATATGATGTTGGGCATCCTTCAGAATGGGACAAACCAGATGGATCTTAAAACTGCCTTCCACTGTAATGGACAACGTCTACCCAGGAAAGGCCGCGTAAACGTGATCGCATTTAGATCCACGGGCGAACAATTACCAAAAATATGTACACGATGTTTTAAAGGTGGACATAACCGACTGTGTGCCCGTCAGTGTGCCATCACAGATTTTTTCGCAAAATCAGTGTGAAGTCATGTTCTAGTTGGAATGTTGAAATTTGATAATCTTATGGAAGTATCGTATTGTATTGTTAAACAACTATGTTATTTCTTATTAATGTTATTGAACTATGTTATTTCTTATTATTTTTATTGAGCTATGTTGTTTTTTATTAAGTTTTTTTTGCCAACATCGAAGTCGTGTTCTAACACATCAAGAAATTATGAAGTTTTTTGGATATTTTCAGAAATAATCAAAATTTTTGTGATTTTTTTTTCACAATTACATTACATTATTGACATGATGATAGTCATTAAATTTTACAATGCCTTACGATTCGGCACTTGAACTAACTCTTACAAGCCTCGCACTCTTGTTTTATCTCCTCTTTTAAATGTATATGTAGAAGGACATGCGTCTTGCGTGCCCAATATTACATGTATAGATCCATGTAATCTCTTCAGTCCATAGATTGTTGTAGTCCACATTTAATCACCAATTGTTTTTGGAAATAGCAGAAATACTCATTTGACTCGATATTCTCAACAACTCCAGTAGCATCACTTATTTTCTTCATAATGTTATACATGTCTTCCCTGGTAAAATCATCAATGTTTAAAAAGTCTACTTCATGTATCTTTCCATGTAAGTATTTCCTTATTGGAAAACCAGAGAAACGCCCTTCATGGTGTAATACTATTGAAAACAGGTACGGAAATTCATCTGTGCATTATAGAAACAAGATTTATTGGTCAAAGTATTTTTAGAATATAAGTATTAATATAATGTAGCAAAACATACCATAAGTATTTCCAATGTATGATGGTGTACCAGACTCTCGGATACAGTAAAGCTTGGGTAAATCCATAATGAATGTTTAGGAAATAGGTGGCATACTCTTATATTTATTCAAAGATAAGATTTTTGCTAGATTACACCTGCCACAAAGTACAACTTTATTCAGAGATAAGATATTTGCGAAATTTTATTTTTTGCGAGATAAGATTTTTGCTAGATTACACCTGCCATAAAGTACAACTTTAATTCGAGATAAGATTTTGCGAAATTTTATTTTTTGCGAGATAAGATTTTTGCTAGATTACACCTGCCACAAAGTACAACTTTATTCAGAGATAAGATATTTGCGAAATTTCATTATTTGCGAGATAAGATTTTTGCCAGATTTTTTGCAAGATAAGATAGATATTTTTCTAACTTATATATACCCCTTAACTGATGCATACAACTCCACATTTATACTCTCTTCAATATCATTTTAATTAACAAAATGTCTCAACAAAACACTCATCCATTTGGTGATGAACAAAATGCGGTTAGGATAATACCCGGTCCTGCTGGTATTCTTCAATTGGCGCAACTCCGTAAAACATCAGAGATTAGGGAAGGTGGTCATAACGGTGAAATGTTGACACAGGAGTACGTTAGGAAAATAACTGAGGAATCGAGTGAGGATGATCATTTTACGCGTGGCCCGTGGCTCAGCGCGGTTCAGTATCTAGCAGCTGAAGGGAGTATCGCAACTGGTTGTTTTGGCGATATGATAACCTTTATCAAGAATGGGAAACTTGAAAACGTTGTGGCAGTAATCAAGTCTTGTACCCCGAATATGTTGGGTGACTTAAAAGTAACACTAAAAGATCTTTCGGGCATGATTTCTGGTACAATTCATTACAAAGTCCTTAATGACGAGGTTTATGGAAAGGCTATTAGCGTAGGAGCGGTTTTGATACTTCGTAATGTTTCTGTGTTTTCCCCTAAATCGTCGGGCCATTATCTTAACATTACATTGAAAAACATAGTTAAGGTTTTCCACAAGGATACATCAGCTGTGAATTCAGGTTCTGGTGCTAGCACATCAAGGGAATCTTATTGGGCTGTTGAAATATGATACTTGTGTGAGTAAAGTGTTGTATTGTTATTGAACTATGTTATTTCTTATTAGTGTTGTCTTGTATTGTTATTAAACTATGTTATTTCTTATTATTGTTGTCTTGTATTGTTATTAAACTATGTTATTTCTAATTAGTGTTGTCTTGTATTGTTATTAAAATATGTTATTTCTTATTAGTGTTATTGAACTATGTTTAAGTTCTTTTCGCCAACATCAAGTGTGAAGTGTTCTAACAAATCCAATAAGAACGTTTTGATATAGTCATAATTTCATCACAAAATAATCGTAATTTCATTTCTATTAAACATTTAAAAATACAAAAACATCAAGAAATGGTTCTACACAGCTCGCTCGCACCTAGTTTCATACAACATTAACGCCATTTTAGCTCTATACTCTTGACATTTCAATCCCACATTATCACCAAAACTTTTAATGTCGATATTTTTTCCCTTCGTAAGCAATCGAAGAACTTTACATGTCATGACACCACAATTAGTGTACATACATAAAACTTTGTTTCGGCACGTTCGCTACATATATCTTAGCGAGATCTTAAAGCATTCCGGATCACGTTTTGTATTTCAACAAATTCATGTTTGCCAGTCTTTTTTATGAATATCTTCCATTTCTTCAATAAGTCTACAATTTTTTCTCCATTTGTCAGGACTCTCAAGACTTTCATAAACATCAATAACATAGTCATCAAGTTACCATGCTGCAGCAACCAATGCTTGTTACCGAGAATTGAATTGGGAAAACAAACCTGCATAAAAACATACATATATTAAAGGGAAACACTTAAAGGAAAAAAAAATGTCAAAATATGCTTAAAAACTGCTCAAAATCTGCTCACTGCTTTAACTGCTAAAAAATTCTTCCATCTGCTCAATCTGTTTTACTGCTTAAGTTAGCTAATATCTGCTCAAAAAAGTTTAAAAATAAAAAATTCAGCTAAAATCTGCCTAAAAGAACTAAAACTGCTAAAAATTCAGTTTAAAAATAACTTACTGTGAGACATTTTGTGCCGTGAAGGATACCTTCGGATTTGTTCCATCTATGGTTTTTCGAGCGCATCCAACAACCGATACCATACTCAATCTCATGCGTATCCAATATGAAACGCACTTAGCTCGCTAGCCCAAGAGTCCACTGTGCATTATGAGGCCTCTTTCTCATCATAAGCTCGATAAAGGCATTGATGTGCTGTTGAAATAATACAATAATGAACACTTGTAGATACTATTGTAAATGCTTTTCAAGAATCGAAAAGTATACTTACCAATCCATCAAGCTTCCCTTCTTCTAGGTACTCAGCCTTTTCGCCTCCCGGGTAAAGAACATCCCAAAAGCTAGGTTCACATATGAGTCCTTTAGGAAGACAATCAAGGTAACAATCTGTCTTCTTCTTCTCAAACATACTATAAATGGGATATTTTTTCCTCTTAATCTTACTCAAATCTGGCAAAGAGTAGTCTGGCTTGTCACCTTTCTCCAATCCTATAAATTGCAATTCATCTTCTTTGCAAAAAGATTTGAGGGCTGCTGAATCTGAAGCATCTATATGTATATCTTTGGCCGCATCTTTGGCAACATCTTTGGCCGCATCTTTGGTATCTTTCAACACCTTTCGTTATATAAGAAAACAATAAAATACAAGTTAAAGACCATCATTATATCTTAAATTCAGTCAACAATTAAACAAATTGTTTAGTGATATATACCTTCGTAGTCGTCATGTGGTACGCAATGGTCGAAAACATGGGCCATGGTAGTGGATGTGGTGGTGGTATGGTGAAAGTATCTTACGGTGTTATACAATCTCATTGGTGACTTAAGCTTCAATGGAGTGCGCCTGACACGTAATTTACGTCGATGAGCCAACGGGAGAGATTTCTGTGCAGTCGATGCCGGTGATGTGTATGACAGTCCCGGTGACATGTAAGGTGCTATGTCTCCATCCGACACGACTCCAAAGTCACGTTCTACCTACAAATCATATAATAACCAAAAAAAATTAATATCAAACTTAAAAGCAAGACGTTCAAACTAATATCAAAATCATATACGTTTAAAATACCTCCAATGCAAGCAATCGAGACTCTAAAGTATTAATAGTACACTGTAAACTAGACACGGTCTGAGTGAGAGTACTAACACGTGCATCGCCCTACAAATCATAAAATAACCAATTATCAATAAAAACATATATTTTCAACAAAACATTTCAACATAAATCCTCCATCAACAAAAATTTCAATTATCATTTGTTTTCTGTTAAGACTTCAATAAGAAAATAATATATTACTAATGAACTAGGCTTTACAAATAACATACCTCCAACGTAAGCAATCGAGACTCTAAAGTACCAATAGTACCATGTAAAGTCGAAACGGTCTCAGTGAGAGTAGCAACAGTGCCCTCCAATTTAGTAACTGTCGTCATCAACTGGTCATACGTAGGGTCTTGCAATGATGATTCTGATGAACTTCTCTTCCTTTTCTTCTCACTTATGCGGTCTTTTTCAATGTCGAGTTGCTCACTTACTACCTCACTTTGAACATGTTTACCTTCAAAAGCATATTTATGTTTGGTCAAAAAAACGCATCTTACAAACAATCTGTCTTTACTTGTTCTATATAAAGTTGTTAAATTTTTTATGATTTAAGTGTTTAACTACTATTATATAAAAATTGAAACTATTTCTACATAAAACTACTACTACTACGACCATTATATATTGTAAACTTTGCTATTTTATTTTACATATTGTGTAAACTACTATTCCTATTGTTATATATTGTAAACATGTTTACCTTCAAAATACTCCAAAGAGGCCTTCCACCAATCAGTCTCGCTCTCGGCTTTAGTAGGTGTAAGGGTTTCCAATGGTGGGGCTAACTGATCACCAACAAACAAAGTACAACATCTCAACCAAGTAAACGGTTGTGTCGACTCCCAAGCCAAAGCCCTCGGAATTTTCTCCGTCGTCTGTTTGTGGACATAACGATGTGTAGCTGGGATGGCCTCCAATATCCATATCTATAAAATAGTAAAAACAACATAAAAAAAATAAAACATGTATAACAAATTAAACTAGTAAAAATTACCATAAAAGCCCAAACAAATCCAGTCATCGTGTATTGGATTTTTTCCCCTTTCTCGCGCTTGGCATCATGAAGCAACTTGCGTCTATGTAAAGCATCTCTAAGCTGCGAATATGTATATTCCCAAATATACGACCCCCATGGAAAAATATTCCAACAATTTGATAAATGCTCAACCAACTTCAACATATCATCAAAAACATTGTGTGACAATTGGTGGCCCAAGAATCCTTGTTGTAACAACACCAAAAGACATATCCTCACTGCATCATTGTCTTCCAAAACAAGCGTACGCTTACGCATCTTATCAAAAATATCAATAATATCGCTTAATTTAACCGAAACGTTTGCTTTAATATGAGGGAAAATCCTATTCCTAAATGGGTTGTCGAGTCCAGTTCTTTCACCCACTTTTTCCTATACATATGGAACCACAACGTAAACGGTTGGTAACAAAACTATATATATATATATTATCTACTTTTTTAAACAAATACCTTATGTTATGTATTTATAATACACTTATAATTATAACCTAAAGTTTTAATGTTAAAGACTTATTATTCAAACTTAGGTTATATTCAAAATGGTGAAATAAAAATGTAAATCAAATTTTTAGGTTTTACACGCTTATTCACAAATTATTTGCCATATACACACTTCTAAGAATTTTATATAATCAGAAAACACACACATATTCATTTATTTTTATCTTATATATATACTCATGGATCCACAAACGGAAAGAAACCTAGAAAAAACAGAAAATACAATAACATTAAATGAAAGAATAGAAATAAATAAAAATATAACAACGTTAAGTCGAGTTTAATGGAATTAAACTTTTTCAAGGAACTTCTCATGATTCATTGATGCTTCAAAGCAATCTCCAAAGTCAATATGCAAAATCTTCCACTATATAAGAACATCCAGACACCCAGCAATATTTCAAATATCATAATTTATATATATGCAAGTGCACGGTCATTATCAGGTACCTGAAGCGATGCAACATAAGATTACTCGGGTGTCGATCATCTAAACTAAGAAGATAACCAACCTGTAACATGGGTCGTTAGTTTCTTAAAATATTTATAAACCATATAATGATTTATGGATTCAATATAATAGTGATCGCAAAAGAGGACTAAAATAAAGATAACGAACGTAATAATGCATCATTCACATAATCAATAGACGTTTGTATTTGTGTAGAAGATAATAGAAAGAGGGCACGTCTTTTTAAGAATTGCAGCAATTAAAGGTATACAACATCTAAAACTAAAATAATCATTGCATGCGTAAATCGATGAGCTCATGAGTGTATGGAAAAGATTCATCAAGAAAGGCTGGAAAAAATATGAATTTAACAGTAGGAAGAAATCGAAGAACAAATCTGCAGTAATTATGGTTTTGAGTGATTAGTTACCTATATCTTGTCTTGATATATTAATGAAAAAGGAGTCTAGTAAAGTTGTATAGCGAATGAACACATTTGTATATTTGGATAATTATGGAGTATATTTTAATATACTTTTAAAAATTAAATGATATCCTTGATATATTTTTAAAAATTAAAAGATATCAACATGGTTTTTTAGAATATATTATGGGAAAATCACAAAAATACCCTATTTTTCAACCTCACTTCACAAAATACCCAATTTTTTACCCAAAATGCCAAAATACCCATTAAAATCGCAAAATTCGTAACATTTGCGATATTGAGAAAAAAATGGCAAAATTTCTAATTTTTGCGAAAAAAAAAATGACTATTTGCGATTTTTTTATAAAATATCGCAAATTTTGCGATTTTTACAAAAAATATCGCAAATTTGCGATTTTTTAACAAAAAATCTAACTTTTGCGATTTTTTTTAAAAATATCGCAAAAAGTAGATTTTTTTAAAAAAATTCGCAAATAGTCATTTTTTTTTTCGCAAAAATTAGAAATTTTGCCATTTTTTTCTCAATATCGCAAATGTTACGAATTTTGCGATTTTAATGGGTATTTTGGCATTTTGGGTAAAAAATTGGGTATTTTGTGAAGTGAGGTTGAAAAATAGGGTATTTTTGTGATTTCCCATATTATTAGAGTTTTGGATAATAAAACATAAATGGTGGCTTGACTTAGTTGGTAAACTTGATTGAAACTTAATAATATGTCACAAGTTCAAACCTTGCTATGAGCAATATTTAAAAAAAAATCTAAAAATTAATGCAAAATGTGTATCATGTCATCGTTGAGGTGACGTACAGTCACTAAATTATATTGATACACTCATAATTAGCCTCATATAAAGCAGGAGCCGTTAGCAAGGTAAAGACCGCTAACTTATTTTTTTTTAACTTTAATATTAAAAAAAATTACCCTACACAGATTTTACGTAATTGGTCCTTCATGATCGTGAATTATCCTTGGGGTTATTAAGTTACGAGAATAGTTCCTGAAGTTATTCGTCGGTTGCAAAGTTGGTCCTTAACGTAAAACCTCGTGCTCTGCAGCGTAGCGCAGGCACAAAACCTGTTTAATAAGAAATCGAAGGAGTGTTTTAAACCATAAACTTTCATTGAGGAAAAGAATGTGCATCGTTTGAAATACAAATTACAAGTCGTATCTTGTGGAACACGCACACATAGTTGACTACCAAACATGTTCCTTTGTCCCCATGTGCGTTCACCTTGTCCACCAATCCAAACATCTTCCTATAAAACCACAACACATTTCTGTCCCCAAAATCATCAGCTCTCATAACAACCATACTAATGAAGAAAGAGGGCCGTCAACACAGTGCCGTTCGAACCTTCCCAATCTTCCCTACTCCATTATCTCAACAAAGATATGTAAAAAACGTGGATTCGGCTTCTGGCACCAAAGTGCCAAGGAAACCTACAAATCAGCAAAAGTTTAACGGGAAACGTGGCACGCCACGATATGCTGGTTATCATATCTACACGGCTTCTAAGTCCAATGACAAGGCCAAGGGTACCATGAAATCAATGTCAGTAGCATACGATCATAGGATGATCGAATGTCCAAGTGGTGCATCGACTGCAGACGCCTTAGCTTACTTAGCTAGCTACATAAGTTATGACGACCGTGATGAATATGAGGGTAGAAATGATGAATATGAGGCTGATTATGATCAACTATGATTGCAGTTACCGTTATGATTATAACTGTATCATAGAATTTTGGATTGGGCTTGTTTCTATTGTAGAATAAGAACATGATGACAAATTGGCAAAGCCGACACAAACTAGTCTCTGATGAGATTTGATATATATGTTAATCTCGAGATTAGTGAGCTACTTTATCATTCGATGCATATGTGCGTTGATGTGATTAGCAACAACATAATTCTGTTTTCCTTGTTCCGTTAGTGGTTTCTATTTTTGTACAACAAAGTATTCGTAATTTATCAAATCAGGTATAGGGTTTCTCATCGAGTACGACTATTTTTGCATCTCTACAGGTGAGACTGAAAACAATACAAATTATAGTAAAAACACTAACCATCAAACGCAACATCACTAAGTACAATCACCCGACAGAAAATATGGAAAGGGTTACAAACCAACCACGACCTTGACACATGAGATGTAATCCGTTTGAAGCTCAACAAACAAAACACAGTCTATCCGACCAGTCAGTCCCGACTCTCAAACCACTACCCTAGGCAAACAAACATGTCCTACCACGCCCTTTACCTCGATTAAGAAAGTTGTCATCATACCAACCAGTGTCTCGAAATTGGCCAGAACTTCAAATCTGAACGACGTACAACTAAAAAAATGTATGACCCGAACCAAGATCTAAATCACGCAACCCATATCACTTGGCATCAAACCCGCATAACCCAAACATGCACAAAAACAAACCAAACCTGACTATTAACGAGACCTAAATTCCACTTGCAGCACAACTGAATTATACCCAAACAACACCACACTCAAAATCACTTAAACATTAAAACCGAACCAGACGCTGATACTTTAATTACTTTCGCATACATAATACATTAATAATGTGTTAAAAATAATTTTATTAAATTAAAACTAGTTTTGGTTAATTCTCAAGCTGTTGAAAATTTGTATTTTCTTTAATATACTTCTTAATCCAAGGAGGTGTACGTTTGGTTAATTACGTTTGGCTTAACTGATGATCAGTATATCGGCTTACTTAAAATTATATAAATCTTTAAGCTCAGCTTTTAAGTGAGCGAGCTTCTCACTGTGAATTTATGGACTTTCAATTCATTAGTCGAGAAATATCAATTTAGCTAATCTAAACACCTCCTAAGTCCATTAACCTTAAAATCGTTTCATAGATACAATACTATATATCATACTAAGCAAGCTAAACTCTACAGATGATCGTTAACTCACAAGATACAAAGTACATAATATAAGATAGCAAAAGAATCGTTGAATGGTTGTAACTCAGTTACGAACGATAGCGGATGAAACGAAAACGGAAAAAACGAATAACATTATACACGTCTAGCACTATCAAACTAACTCACAAAGATGCCTTCAACAGGAATTTAGTTCTGTTGGTACTTTTTCAGTTATAAGCAAATTGCGTTTATGGTCCAAGCAAACACCATTCATCATCTTCATACTCTTATGCATCTCCCTCTCCGAACACAATTCACAAGAACCCTTAACCTCAATAGGCTCTTCTGAAACGACCCCGAGTTCACCCTCATCAAAAGTAGTATCAGAATCATAATCATAATCATCGAATTCACCTTCTTCATATTCTTCATAGTCATCATAACTTCCTTCGCCATCTAAATACGCTGCAGAGCGTGTAGCTGATGCTCCAGCACCACAACTGACCAATTCAGGATCAGATCCTTCTAATGATCTAAACTTCCCTTTGGCCTTGCCAATGCACTGCGCCATATTATCCCTCATATAACTGACCAATTCAGGATCAATTTCTTCTATTGATCTCAACTTGGCTGTCCCTTTACAACCCTTCACCGAAGACTTTGAGTGATTAGTGGGCTTTCCAAACCGTTGACGGCCTTCTCTCTTCATTATTGTTATGGTTGTTATGAGAGCTTATGAGTTTAGGATCATATATGAATGTCTTGTGTTTTTATAGGCAGATGGTTGGATTGGCGACAAGGTGGTTAACTTGAGGATCAAGAAAAATAGGTATGTATCATGTTTGCGGTTGGATAAGTGTGCGTGTTCCACAAGACTTGATATACATCCCTTTTCAGGGATAAAATCAGTATCTATTGAATACTAGTAAGAATTAAACCATGTCCTACAAAATTTAGGATTTGGTTAATACGGTATAGATAAACATCTATATTAATTGTTTTATATGATTTACTACTTATAATACCCGTGCACGCACGAAATTTTTTCTAAAAATTTTAATTATATATTTTTATTTATTATAAAACAAATAGTTTACTTTTTTGTTTTAATAATCATGGTTATTATTTTTGGATTATAACTATTTTTGACTTATGTAAGTTCTGATTTGGATCATAACTTTGGGTTCATATATATACTTTTAAAAAGTTTATTCACAAAACAAAGCTTTGAAGTCTCGTACTTGAACCGTCCAGAACGGCTCAGCTTGATGGCTAACTATTACCTGATAACTTGCAGAAACTAAGCTTCACTTAAAATGTCAACCATCAAATTGTATGAAACTAACCTTTTTTATAAAAGATTGCATACCCATGATCCAAGGCATTGACGTTATGATCTTATTTCGAGTCAAATTCGCATTGTCCGACTCTAAATCTTACATATGTCCCACCATGTGTGGAATTCTACTTGTATGTTAATTAAGAAGATAAAAAATAACGAAGAATCATAAACAATTGAAACAAAGCTCCCAGCCAAACAATAACTTCTGCCGCATGCATTTATTGGCATAGATTTTGCAACGGAACCTCATTAACGATTGATTGAGCAGTTTTACACACGTAAAAAACAATATACTTATAGAGAAATTAAGGAAATCCCCAAGTATCCCTTGGACAATTCCACTCACAAAGATATATATATATATAATACGTATATTAAACCGGAAAAAAAAAAAGTATATCAACACGGGTCGTTTCCCCCAATGACTCGAGCAAATGGAGAAACCTCGTTTAAGTTTGGATCCTGATTTGAATAAGAAAAGAGATATTTTTGATTAATTATACTACTAAATTTAAAGGCACAATTAACTGGCCTAAATTAACAAATAAAACTAAAACGAAAGTAAATAAAATGCGACATTTAAGTAAACAAATGCAATTTAAAACTTAAAAATGTAAACTATATTCCTAAACCTAGATTAATGCTAAAGAAAATTTTAGGAAAATTAAAAATATTTTTTAAAAGCTTTTTGGATTTTTTATGAATTTAAAACTATTTAATCTAAATTAAATTCTAAAATAGAAATTAAATTGATAAAAATTAAGAAAAATACTTTTTAAGCTAACTTAATCCTAAATTACTTAAAAAGATGAAAAGAACATTTTTTAATTACTTAATTTTTCAAGATTAAAAGGTTAAAATTAAAAACAAAAGTTTAAAAATAAAATGTTTAAAAAAAAAAAAAACTTATTTGAAATTAATTTTTTAAAATGATAAAACTTAAACAAAAAATCTACAAAAAACTACTTTTTATAAGCAGAAAAAGTGCAGAAATTTGATTTTATAAAAAGCACAATTTTATCAAGTTAAAATAAAAACTAATTTAAGAATAAAACAAAAAAACTAATTAATTATATTAAAACTTAATTTTTAAAAACTAAAACTAAACTTGCCAAACACATGGGTTGAAAGTGCCAAGAAACAAAACTGAGGGTAGCGGGGTAAATTTATAATTTAATACTAAAAACCAAATTGTTTGACTAATGGCAAAACATACCATAACTGGACGAACTAGACTAAACTATTAAACTAACAAAGGACAAACGATTTGATAATAAACTTAGTGACAACAAGTAACTAACAATGACAAACAGTGAAAATTATATACCTAAACAGAAACTTTAAAATATGCAAGACAGGCCCCTACAGCTCCTAACCTTTAACAAACAGCATCCCCTTTTTTATATTAAACAGCTTATTAGCTTTTTAAGAAGCTAAATCTTAACTCTACTTATTTAAAATAACAGAATAAGACTTATTAAACTATAAGCTCTAAAAGCTTAATAATCAACCTATCAACTATATCAATCACAGCAAAACACAAGGGCACTTGACAGAATTTAGACTACTCAACAAACTACTTATCAAACTTATTTTAGCAAATCCAAACAGCTTATCCACTCTTACATGAAACAAACACTCCACAGCTTATGAATAGAACAGAAATAAGAACAAATTTTTAAACAAGAATAAAGTGTACCTTAGCTTTCCAGCTAGAACAGGAAAATGCTTAACAGCTTATTATGAGCTTATGGCTTAATCCACATAAGCTCTTATCAAACCAACAACAATCCTAAATTAACCTATATGCTAACCATTAGCTCTAAACCTCATTGATCAATCAGCCGCCATCCAATTCCAATAAGTATCAATGATTTAATCAACAAACACAAACACCAATTTCTTTTAACAGAATTTAAATGAAGACTCAAATTAATATAAAATAATTCTTTTATTAAAAACTGAAATAAAGGTTCATTACAATACGAAATAACATAAAAATTGAAATTACAATTAAAGAGAACTACTACAACTGAACAAAAATAAACTGAAAAAATTAACACTAAAAATTAATTACTAACTACTACTCTTTTTGTGCTGGAATGAGGGGGTTTTATACCCGAAACTTGAGCTAATCCCATCTTCTCGATCCTTCTTCTTGCTTCAATCTTGACCCTCCAATCTCTTCTCTCTCCTTGATCTCATATGTAAGCCGTAGGATTTAATAGTGTATAAACCCGGATCGATGATGTGGCTTGATGTGTGTTAGTTATGTGAGTGTGTACACTCACACACGTCACATCACCAATCACGATCCTTCTTTTAGCCACGGTGGAATGGGTTAGGGAATGAGATGATAGTGATGGGTGGGTTAGGATTTGTGAGAGGGTCATTAACCCCAAGGTTAATTATCGTGGAGGTGAGGGGTTAACTAATTAGGGTTCATGTGGGTTTGGGTGTTCTTGAGTTGTTTCGGTGTGAGTGAGAGAGGTAAATCGAAATTGGGTAAAAGTGAGTAACAGTAAGTGTTATCGAGTTATAATAGTAGCCGGGTTGGGGTGGGTTTGGTCGGGTTAGGGTTGGGTTTTAATTGGGTAATCGGGTTGGGGGTTGCATTGTGATTGGTTGAAAGTGAGATCCATGGGTAGATTGACCCGGCTATTTACCCGCGCCCTTTTTTGCAACTTTGAGAGAATTACACAACCGGCCCTTGTGTTTGGCAAGACAATATCAAGCTTATAAACAACTTTGGGGAATTTGCATATTAGCCCTTGTGTTTATAAAACAATAGAGTTGGGTCAGGTTGACTGTAGGTTAGCTGCAGTTGACTGTAGAAGGCTGAGGCACGATCTCTCTGGCTTCGGCTTTTGATTTCTTTAGCTTCTTGATCACTCATCCGTTCTCGTGTTCGTTTTTGACTGATTTCTTGTGATATTTGACATATCCATACCTGCACACATAAAACTCAAATACAAGCACATTTTTGCCATTTTTGATCCGTTTTGGGTTTATTTGGGTCTTTTTAAGCATAAATAGATATGTGTATTCTACACTTATCAAAATTCCCCAAACTAAACGATTGTGTGTCCTCACGCAATATCACATGCCTTATAACCAAATACCTCTTAATCCTTTGAAAAGTAGCAAAGAGTTTTGCTTAAGAGGTCACAAGTTATAAAACACCCGACTTCCCATTTTCTAAGATTTTTTCTCTTTTTATGATTTTTCTTGATTATTAACTACCTAACTACAATTTATTTGTGTTGACATAATGCAATGTTTTCATACCAAATGATAACTTTTAGATCATAAACAAAAAGCACAATAGTGTCTAAAATATAACTTCATCATCCCCGATTTTCCACTGTCTTTCCCATGCTAAGCTTAAAACAAATCACCGTTAATTACAATCATGACACTAACACTACTCAGAAAATACTAATATGTACTTACTTTTCCCTCCCGCAAATCCTACTTTTGTATCTCAGGATTTTACTTAAGTCATATACCCGAAGGCTCTTTAAGAAGCTTTTGTTTCGATATCATGTTATATTCAGAAAACAAAGCGAAATGGTAAAGGAACGCAATAATACTCTTAGCCCATTTCAAAGATCAAATGCAATCAAGAATAAAAGTCCACATCGAGGCGACCAAAAATTTGGCTTTTATTAGGCTACTTAAGCGAGCACCATACATGACATATACCCTAAGGCTCCTTTAAGACAAGAATGGACCAATCTTACTTTGCACCAATAGATAACCCTTAGGCTCTTAAGGCACAAAATAAAGACAAAAATTAAGCAACATATTATTCCTCAGTCCTTTAGTAGGCTACAACATCGGCCACGCCCCCCACGACAAGATGCAGAAACATAAATCGACTATGGATATATAAGTAAAAACCGGTGCCTTTTATCTCGAAGCCACATCGAAAGCGAGTCGACAAGAAGGTTATTCTACTTATTAAGACACGGACTCTACCTTATATGAAAACTACCAACACGGCCACGCTCCGACACGAGACGTAATCTGGGCAGAGATACTTATTTTATTATATTTTTTGTATTTTATGCCAAATTAAGTATTCCTGAATGTTTTGGGTTACTCATCCTAAACAAAAAGGAACTAAAGAAAACTTCTATTAGCTAATTATTAACCAAAAAACCATACAACTCTATTTATTAAACATTTATATATAGAGGTGAAACATGCTAATGGGAGAAAAAGCCACAAGTAATACATATGAGCTTGAAAGAAAACCAACTATTCTACGTTTAATATCATGACTTATAAATAACACTATCATTTCTTGTTCTTCACAAAAGAAATTTGCAAATACTTAGCCTTATAAAATCCAACTTGGCATATTTAAAATCTACTTGAGATTAGCACAGCCTTCATTTACTAACGATTGCAAGTCAATCATGTTTCAAAGTCTATATGAGACTAGCACAAACTATCATCATTAATTGTTAAGGGAAAAAGCTAGAACTCAACACATTCAATCGGGTCAAAAATTACTTCTTATTCTTACCAGCGGAAAACCTACATTTTTTGTCTAATATTTGTATTAATTTTTAATTTTTTTTTTTTTTTTTAGATAGAAAATTTAATAAATTATTGCTATTTATTGTGGAAAAACGGTACGTGAGAAACACAATAATCATGACACATTAATCGATAGATTCCCTCCCCAAACTAAAATGAAACATTGTCCTCAATGTTTAAAGTCGGGTTCCTACGAAAATCTAAGCCGTTTATTAAGTAGACAAAGATAATTCGTTAATCGATAAGATAAAAGGATATTGATCTCCCCAAACTAATTTCACACAAAGGATGAGAAACTCGAGTGCTTCGGAATTAGGCATCGAACACGAGAGGATTCTTGAAATGTTGGGTTAATCCTGCCAAATCACAACACAAACAACGAGAAACGAAGAGGATGGGTCCCTCAACATCACAACACATTAGAGGTTAGAAAATAAAATAGAAAGAAAAGGATAAGCATGGGGTGAACTCCCACGAAGCGGCTTGTTTTTGGTTACCGAGTCGCAAGCTCGACTCGATCCCTGAATTTAGTTGTCCTTAGGGAGAGTAAATGGAAACTTTCATTGAAACTGCTGCTGGATTATGAAACGTGATGATTCCGGGATCAAAAACAAAATTCTCACTTTGAAAGGAGAAAATCATAGGTGATGTCTTGGTATAAGTGAAGAATGGAAGAAAAGTCCAAATGATAAATGCAAAGGAATTGACATCTTCAACATTTAGAGGAAACGTCTTCTTACTTTGGTAGAAATTAAGCACAACATTCTTCCAACTTTTTTCTGGAGGTTCTGGCGGAGGTAGAAAAATTGATGGTTCTTTGAAAACTAAAAGAGTCCCGGAGGAAATGTTCTCTTTTAAATTCTCCTCCAATGTTACAAGATTTTTATCATGAATGGCATGAATTACAGTATAACCTGGTTTGAATACTTTGTCCTCGTATTCCCGAGAGAATTAAGATAACTCTACCGACAAACACCGCAGTGAAGGCGAGTCGAATCTAAAGAAGATGGGTAAAATACTTGTGGTGTTAGAGTCAAATGAAATGGGTTAAATCCTTTTTCCATCCTTTCGTTTGGAAAGAATGATCAATAAAAATCATTTGATTATCGAAGAAGTGATTCTAATACGCATGACAATGGTATCAATCGAAACATCACTTGAGATTATCATCTTCTTTTTCCTTGATTTTCTTCACGTCTTTAGGAAAAGGTTTGGTTTTTATTGTAATAAGTTTCCAAGATCCCATTATCTTTTTCCTATCGCAATTCGAGCATCACTTTTCCACACAAATCGGACTAACGATAAAAACATCGGGTGTTTTCCATGACAAACCTTCACTCCGTGAGAGTAGGGGAAGTAGAATTGCTACTTAAGACTTCAAGGGTGGTGGGAGGGTAAATTCAATTCCACGTGGATATCGAAATGTTTTCCTTGTGGTGAAGTAAGTGTGATGGAAAGAAGAAATCTCGACATCCTTATTATTTTCTTCAAAGAGAGGATTCACGTTGCTGGATTTGAAACTTTCATCGAATTCGAAAAGAGGATGTGAGTAAACTTGAAAATTTTCTTCATGAAATTTCTTCTTAAGAGTTGAGTTATCATTACCCGGTGGTAATGAGTTAGGAAGAGCAAGTTCATCGGCGAACTTCTCAAAATTATCACTAGTCTTCACCGGAGAAGAACTAGGATGAAGAGAATTAGTGGTACTGCCACTAAACGGATCTTCTTTCGAAAAATCGATAATAGAAATGGCGTGAACAAAATTCTTTTCCTTGTTTTTCTCATAATTTTTAAAAGAAAAAAAAAAAAAATTAAAAAAAAAAATAAAAAAGAAAAAAAAAAAATAAAAAAAAAAAAAAAAAAATACAAAAAAATAAATTAGATTTAATCAGCGTATAAACAAGTCATCTTTTCCTACTCTTAAAGTCAATTTTTCCTCGTTACAAAACAATGAAGCTTTGCGGTTCGAAGGAAGGGTCCTTCCTAAAAATAATATGGCAACTCTCGGGTCCGTGTTCAAAATAAACCACCACAAAAACCGCAAGAAAAGAGAAATCATCGAAATTTCCCTAACTACAACATGCCTCGGCTATGGCCACAGCGGGTGAAATGGAACGATGGCAATCTCGAGTTGTCATACGAGTAGGAAGTCAAAGCTTCAAGCTCAATTTCATGTAGATAGAATAAGGTAAAAGATTAATGCTAGCTCCCTGAATCGCTAAACACAAGTCCTTTTGAGTTCTTGTAAAGCACCTGGATAAGAAATTTTTCCCGATCTCAAGTTTCTCGGTAACTTTGTTCATGATGATAGGGAACATTCAGCATTCCAACAGTTGTGATAGCGATCTCCCCAAGCTTCTCCGTTTCTTACAACGAGCTTAACCATTTGTATGAACTATGGCCTTTCGACAAAGCATCTACAATCCAATCTCTAAACGCAGATGTTTGAAACATTATCAAAAACCGGCTATATGAGCACTTGGTTTATCTTGTTCTCTAACTTTCATCCTCTCGGGATAGGAAAGTTTAGGATGGGTATGACATAGTGATTAGGATCAAGATTAACGGTAATCTTTGCTTATTTGGTTGGAATTCCTTGAAAATGAATCTTCTTCCCCGGAGATGGGACATGCGGTATTTTCCAAATTGGGTTTGCACTTTTTCCGTTGACGTCTCCGTATTTTGTTCAGGTTCTTTTGAGGTTTTGAAACATCGGTGTAGGAGAAACAAGAGAATCGAAGGTTCTAACAAATCCTACCGCTCCCTTGTAGTGATAGCATTAATTTCTGACGAGAATTAGTTACGGTTTGACTTGAAGAGAATCCTGAATTTGAAGTAGAGGCTGAATTTTAGAAAATTATCACAAAGACGTTGTCAACGAAACTTGTAACATTCTCCATTTGATTCTGCAATCCTTTGATTTTGATTTTGGCAACCATTCTTCACACCGCATCGTTGCCTTACGTAGCTTTCAAAAATCAGTTTTCAAAACACTATATGTGTGGGAGGTTTGGTAGCGTAAAACTTGATTGATTATGGTGGTTGATTGGTTTGGCGTTTGATATGGTGGAGCGGTTGATAAACTTATTTTGAGTTGGTTGTTTGGACGTTTGGCTAAAGTTTGTTCAACGGTTTTGGTTGAAATTAGAATTGGTCCCTTGATAACGGTTTTGGTTGGTTTGGACATTTGGTTGATTGAAACCTGGTGGTCTCATTTGACTTGCCAAATTTGAAGGTTGGTTTCTTTGGAGAAAATTTCCAACGGCTGCGGTTTGTTGAAATTGTTGGATGTTATCTTGAAAAACGGGAAAATCGTTTCCATTCGAGTTAACGGACAGTAGTTAAAATAGTATTTATCCACAAGTGACCAAACCTCCACAACTGCTTTACGGTTGCAGGAGATAACATACTAAAGCTTTCGAATTGACTCTCATTTGTTCATCTTGATAGTCATCTTATCCTCGAGAAAGCGTGCTATTTGTATGCAGTATCGAAAGAATTTATTGGAAGGTAATAGATTAGAAAGAGGAGCACCGATACTCACTCTTGAATCACTAGCACGACATCTTGAGTACCGAACTTTTGACTGCATTCAGATAATCGATAACCTTCTTGAGGCATTTTGTCCAAGAAAATTGCTCACTGCTGCAGAATCTAAGGCATCTTGATCGTTTGAATTCAAAGAGTTGTAAAAAGTATCAAGTTGGTGGAGTTCCGAAAAGCCATGGTGAGGACATTGACGAAGGAGTCCTTTAAAACGTTCCCATGCTTCATTAAAGGCTTCGTTTGGTTTTTGGTAAAAGGTAATGATCTCATTCCGATAGTAAGTGGTTTTTGAAGGTGGAAAGTATTGGTTTATGAATTTTGAAACAAGGTCGTCCCAAGTGAGAATTGATCTTGGTGGTTCTTTGTCTAACCAATCTCGGGCTTCACCGTCTAGAGAAAAAGGGAAAAGCAAAAGCTTAACCGAAGTGTTCGGAACTTCTGGATGTCTAAACGTTGAAGTGACCTTATTAAAAAATCGAAGGTGATTGTGGGGATCTTGTCTACCCGTGAATTTGTTGCTTTGCACAAGATTGATTAAAGGTTGTTTAAGCTCGAAATTATTAGCATTGATCGGTGGAACAACTATAGCATCTTCATACCCCTCGATGGGTGCTTGTAACATTGAGCATTGTTCGATTGTCGCCATTGGAACAACAGTTTTTGTTCAACAATTTGGAATTTCCGAAAGAGTTTGGTTGTTTGACTGCTGTCTACAAGATGCAAACGTTGCGCATAAAAAGAAAAACTAAAAATTAAAAAGCAAAATTTTACTCTAATTTTTTTTTTTTTTTTTTTTTTTTTTTTTTTTTTTTTTTTTTAAAGATGAATTTTAACGGTTACACGAAGAGACTTTAAACGCAAATAATCAACTAACATCACGTAGTCTTGAAAATTCTTTTCAGGTGATCCGGACTTGGTATAGATACAAAGGTAAGTGTTAAATCTTTGATTTACGATATGGGAACAATTAGCAAGTTCACCGGAAATTGAAATGAAAAATATATCAATAGAAGATATTATTTGTTGGTGTTCGTTTAACCAACTTGGTGAATTTATTTTTCTGAATTAAGACAATTTTTTTATATTTTTGATTTTTTCTATTTTTTTTTTATCTTTTACTTATATGAAAAAGAAAAGGAAAATATTTATTTACTTTTTAATTTTATTTATTTTTTTTTTGGAATTTTTTGGATTATGACAAAATTTAACTTTCGAGACGAAAGATCTCAAACCAAATTCACAATCTCGAAACAAGAGTATCGCTTACACAAGTCCCCCGCGCGCGCCAAAAACTGATTGAAGCATTTACACACGTAAAACCAATATACTTATAAGAAATAAGGAAATCCCAAGTATCCCTGACAATTCCTCCTCACAGAAGATAAATATAATATAAACGATATATTTAACCGGGCAAGTAAGAATCACCCGGGTCCGTTTCCCCAATGACCGTGCAATGGAACCTCGTTTAAGTTTGGATCCTGATTTGAATAAGAAAAGAGATATTTTTGATTTAATTATACTACTAAATTTAAAGGCACAATTAAACAACTAATTAACAAATTAAACTAATTACGAAAGTAAATAAAATGCGACATTTAAGAAAACAAATGCAATTTAAAACTTAAAAATGTAAACTATATTCCTAAACCTAGATTAATGCTAAAGAAAATTTTAGGAAAATTAAAAATATTTTTTAAAAGCTTTTTGGATTTTTTATGAATTTAAAACTATTTAATCTAAATTAAATTCTAAAAATAGAAATTAAGTTGATAAAAATTAAGAAAAATACTTTTTAAGCTAACTTAATCCTAAATTACTTAAAAAGATGAGAAAAACATTTTTATTACTTATTTTTCTATTTAAAAGGTTAAAATTAAAAAACTAAAGGTTTAAAAATTAAATGTTTAAAAAAAAAAAAAAACTAAATTTGAAAATTAATTTTTTAAAAATATAAAACTTAAACTAAAAATTCTATAAAAATACTTTTTATAAGCAGAAAAAGTGCAGAAATTTGATTTTATAAAAAGCCCTAATTTTTATCAAGTAATTAAAAACTAATTTAAGAAATTAAACTAAAAACCTAATTAATTATTTATTAAAACTTATTTTTTATAAAACTTAAACTAAAACTTACCAAACACATGGGTTGAAAGTGACATGAAACAAAACTGAGGGGTAGGCGGGGTAAATTGAGATTTTATACTAAAAACACAAAGTTTTGACTAATGGCAGAAACAGTCCCTTAACTTGGGACTAACTAGACTAAACTATTAAACTAACAAAGGACAAACGATGTAATAAACTAGGGACTAACAAAGTAACTAACAAGGACTAACAGTGTAAATTTAATACTAACAGAAACTATTAAATATGCAAGACAGGCCCCTACAGCTCCTAACCTTTAACAAACAGCATCCCCTTTTTTATATTAAACAGCTTATTAGCTTTTTAAGAAGCTAAATCTTAACTCTACTTATTTAAAATAAGCTGAATAAGCTTATTAAACTTATAAGCTCTAAAAGCTTAATAATCAACCTAACAACTATATCAATCACAGCAAAACACAAGGGCACTTGACAGAATTTAGACTACTCAACAAAATCTACTTATCAAACTTATTTTAGCAAATCCAAACAGCTTATCCACTCTTACATGAAACAAACACCCCACAGCTTATGAATAGAACAGAAATAAGAACATATGTTTAAACAAGAATAAAGTGTACCTTAGCTTTCCAGCTAGAACAGGAAAATGCTTAACAGCTTATTATGAGCTTATGGCTTAATCCACATAAGCCGTATCAACCAACAACAATCCTAACTTTAACCTATAAGCAACCCATTAGCTCTAAACCACATTGAACAATCAGCCTCCATCCAAATTCAATAAGAATCAATGGATTTAATCAACACACACAAAACACACAAATTCTATTTAACAGAATTTAAATGAAGACTCAAATTAATATAAAATAATTCTTTTATTAAAAACTGAAATAAAGGTTCATTACAATACGAAATAACATAAAAATTGAAATTACAATTAAAGAGAACTACTACAACTGAACAAAAATAAACTGAAAAAAATTAACACTAAAAATTAATTACTAACTACTTCGTGTGCTGGAATGAGGGGTATTTATACCCGAACTTGAGCTAACCATCTTCTTCTCGATCCTTCTTCTTGCTTCAATCTTGACCCTCCAATCTCTTCACTCTCCTTATCTCATATGAAAGCCGTAGGAATTAATAGTGTAAAACCCGGATCGAATGCATGTGGCTTGATGAGTGTTAGTTATGGTTAGTGTGGGTACACTCACACACGTCCACATCACCAAGCACGATCCTTCTTATAGCCACGGTGAATGGTTAGGGAATGAGAGATAGTGAAGGGTGGGTTATGGATTTGTGAGAAGGGTACATTAACCCTCAAGTTAAATATTTGGAGGTGAGGGGTTTTCCTAATAATGGTTCATGTGTGTTTGGGAGTTCCTATGAGTTTTTTCGGTGTGAGTTAGAGAGGTAAAACGAAAATGGGTAAAAGTGATTAACGAGTACGTTGTTATCGAGTTATAATAGATATTCGGGTTAGGGTTGGGTTTTAATTGGGTAATCGGGTTGGGGGTTGCATTGTGATTGGCTAAAAGTGAGATCCATGGGTAGATTGACCCGGCTATTTACCCGCGCCCTTTTTTGCAACTTTGAGAGAATTACACAACCGGCCCTTGTGTTTGGCAAGACAATATCAAGCTTATAAACAACTTTGGGGAAATTGCATATTAGCCCTTGTGTTTATAAAACAATAGAGTTGGGTCTGGTTGACTGTAGGTTAGCTGCAGTTGACTGTAGAAGGCTGAGGCACGATCTCTCTGGCTTCGGCTTTTGATTTCTTTAGCTTCTTGATCACTCATCCGTTCTCGTGTTCGTTTTTGACTGATTTCTTGTGATATTTGACATATCCATACCTGGATAAAAAATAACGAAGAATCATAAACAATTGAAACAAAGCTCCCAGCCAAACAATAACTTCTGCCGCATGCATTTATTGGCAACGATTTTGCAACGGAACCTCATTAACGATACAATCAAATATGGTCTTAGTATAACAATAGGACTGAAAATATATTAATTAAGCCTTTCACCTTGGGTTTGAAGTGAAACATAAAAAGTTACTTGCACTTAGAAAAATGACTGGAACAAAATTAATATAGGCAAAAGTTAAATGTATGCAAAATCAAAACCCCAACCTATGCATAATGGAACCTGCAAATAAGTAAAAGAAATTGGTATATAAATTTTACACTCATTATTAAATGAAATTATGTATTAAATCCACCTTAAAAGTTTTATAATTTTATCTTTATGTGTTGCAAAAGTTTGCCTACATAATCATCTAAGAAGCATAATGTTTTACTTGAAATAAATGTTTTCTAAAGATATAATACATGGATGCAAAGGAACATACTACTTTTTATATTAAAAATACAATAGATGTATTCGATCACCTGCACTGCTTGGCCTTCTTTCTATCATCGAATGGTTAAGCGTTGTTGAGAATCTTCATTTCATGATAAAAGTAAATTAAAATTGCCTCGTGCATGGTTTTCAAGTCCGACACTAAACATGAAAAGTTATTATGAGGTTACATATTCTAAATTTTTGGTAGAAGTAGCCAAATGCTCAAAACTTGTTTGTGTCAAATTAGATGTTTCTTGCATGGGTGAGTATTTAATAAAACTATAAATATATATACATACCAAAAGTAAAGTTACAGTAACTTGCCACTCATGTGACCCGTTCCGGTTCTAATTTTTGACCAGCTGCACCTTAATGCCAAATCAAGCCATATGTCGAAATTGTCACCTTTATTTTTATGCATATATAATAGAATTTATCTTCAAATTTACTTGCAACGCATATGGCTCTTACATGATTTAATAATATGTGAGCTAAAGTTATATGCAACGACATTAGGGGATGACAGTGGGTCACAAGACTTGCTCGAGGTTTTAAAACCTGTAATAAATAGGAAACATTATTAATAGGTCACATGTTGTAGTTTTCAGCAAAACCATTTCCTTGTTATGTATGATGATTAATTCACATATGCTAAATTCTCTAAATGATAGGGAGAGAGATACACCTCAAAAAACTAAATGCCTTAAGCCCTATATCTTATCTCTAGAATCACCATTGGAATTTGTAAAAGGCTGATAAGTGTAAAATACACATATCCGTTTGTACTTAAAATAGCCCAATTAAACCCAAAACAAACTAAAATTGGCAAAGATATGCTTGTTTTTGTGTTTTGTGTATGCAGGTACGGATAAGACAAAAATCATAAAAAAACCATCAAAAAACAGGCAAACACGGACACAAGAACGGAAGAGTGTACAAGAGCTGGAAGCAAAGTCAAAAAGTCAACCTTGGTCAACTCTCAGTCAAACCTTGGTCAATAAAAGTCAAAGCCACAAAATGACAAAAACCCAAATGTTACCCAAATAGTCCCTCAAGTTTCAAAAATCACACAAATGGTCCCTAAACCTAAATGGGCCATACCCGGATCTAAAAGCCCAAAACCCTAAACCCATTTCCCTTTTATAAAATCCAGGGACCTAAATGTGCCATTTCCAAAGTTGTTTTACCACTACACCTTTAATAAAATAACAACAGGGACCAAAAGCGCAAAAAGCCCAAAGTTTAAATCTGATTTTACCCGTTTCAGTTATAAAAGAGCGCCAATGGGGTGTTACTATTCATCATCCCCTACCTCATTTACCCCGTTGTCAAATCAAAGGGCTTTTCCAAATTGGAGGGTACAGAAGTCTATTCAAGTGGTCTATATCACCCTTGCAGAGTTAAAACGTCACTCAAGCACCTTATTAGCCAATTCCAACAAAGGAATGTCACGTGGAAGAGAGGAAAGCACAAAGGGATGCTTGATTTTACTCTTAAAGCTCTCACAAAACAAAAAAACAAAGACCTCACAACGGATTGCCACGTTGGCAATCCGTGTGATCCCAAAGAAAGATCCAACGGCTCTAAATCATTTTCCCAATCATTGAAGGATTGTACGGGTTGGATTAATTGAGGCATGGGAAGTAAGTTAGAGCCTAGAAGGTTCAAGGACGGACTATAAAACCTATCAACTTCTAATCAAACAGGGGGAGTTTTTTTAGTAGTTTTTGTTCACACACATAGACATTCTTCTTTTCCTAGTCTAGTTTTAGATAATTTAGTGAATTTTAGCTTAATTTAGCTTAATGTAATTGTCCATTTCCGTTTTCAAGTATTGTACCCAAATTTCACTTAATGTAATCAAATTTAGTTAATGAAAAAGTTTCCTTCTCTTTTTAGCTTCTATTCTCATGTTAATGATTCATAAGCTCACAATAAGCTCATTTTAGCTCATCCAAGTCTATAAGCTTGGATTTGAGCTTATAAAGGTTTTAATCTACTTTAAACTTTAAAATCAGCTAATTACTTTTGATATTTGGACTTAAAAGCTCATGGAAGGGAGGCTAGCAAGGGATGAGCCTCCATGGACTTTACTGGCTTATTGTAAATAAGCCAGAGCTAGTAGATAAGCTCTAAAGAGCCTAATAGCTTCTGTTAAGCTGAAGCATCCTGTAAGTTTTCTATTTACTTCCTTGTCCTTTAATTTTAGCTTAAATATTGCTTATTAGTGTAGATTTGTTTAATAGCTTAATCTATTTGCTTATTAGTGCTTATTTACCTTATTCCTAGCTTATTAAATGTGTTTGTTTATCTGTTTTTAGCTTAAGTGTTTTAGAATTTAGAATTTCATAACTTGTCCATAAAAACCATAAAATCCTAAAAATTAGTTAGCATAGTTATAGATCTTTGATTCTGGCATATTTAGTTGTTGATTCATGATTATTAAGCTTGTTATAAGCTAGTTAAAACCTGGTAATTAGGTTTTGTTAAATAGATTTCATAATCTAAGCTTAATCAAATCTGTTATATGGATAAAGGAGTGTTTGGAATAAGGTTGTTTGACCTCAAAAAGTCAAAAGTATTTGATAAAAGTTTTTGATCCAGTTTTGATTTAGTCTAAAAAGGATAGTTTAGTGATTTTCTAAAGTTAGTTTTCAAAATTTAAAAGTTTAATCTCATTTTGGTTGTTCCTGCACCAGGGGAGCTTTTTACCTTTTCTTTGATTGAGAAGATTTGAACCAAGCTTGTCTAAGCTTTGTTTTTGCTTGATTGGTACTCAGACACACTCATTGAGTGTGTCTATTGCAGGTTTGACCACCTTGGTCACCTGCATTATTGGCTTTGTTACTTTGCCATTTGCATCAGTAGTAGTAACCTTAGTTACTACTGCTTGACTTTTGATCCTCATTTTAGTTAGCTTAAATAGGATTTAGAGGTTAAAATTAAGTAGGATCTTAGTTTAGATATAGCTTAATATAAATTAAGTCTAGTTTTCACATTCTTAGCTTATTATCTTAGGTAATTTAGCTTAAAAAGTTCATTAAAAAAAATCTCTGAAAACCAAAAAAAATAGTAGTAACTGTTCTTAGCTTTTAATTATAGATTTTTAGCTTTGAGTAGCTGTTTTTATGGATTTAATTCTTAGCTTATAGGTAGGTAATTAAGTCCTCTTTAGCTTAATTTCTGACTGGCTTATTAAGCTCTTTAGTTTTTCTTAATTTTGAAGTTTTTAAGTGTTGCTTTCTGAGTTTGCAGTTTTTAAGCATAAATTTTAGTGGCTTTTAGTTTTACCTGTTTGGCTAGCTTATTAGGATTAGCTTATGCATGTCTTAGGGATTCTAGAATAGCTTTTGGTTTTGCCATTGAGCTTATAAAGAAGCTTGTGCAAGTCAATAAGTAAAAGCAAACTATTAGGCTTTCTAAAGCCCACTTTCTGTAATCAAAACTTCATAAGCTCCTAGGGAGCTTAATTTTCAGTTTAAGCTAATAGTACTTTTATTAAAGTTGGTTAAAAAAGTCCAATTTACAGGCCTGTGCCTTTGGTTTTCACAAATAAAAAAATGCAAAAAGTGGGGTTGCCAGACCTCGAACCCACGACCTCCTGCTTATAGTCCATGCGTGTTAACCATTGTGCTTCATTAGCTCATCCAACCTTACTTTTCTCAATTTAATCTTTATACTTGTTTTTTTTCTTTTCCATTTCCTT
The DNA here is from genome assembly GCA_026074375.1 of Tanacetum coccineum. Taxonomy (NCBI): domain Eukaryota; kingdom Viridiplantae; phylum Streptophyta; class Magnoliopsida; order Asterales; family Asteraceae; genus Tanacetum; species Tanacetum coccineum. The sequence continues at coordinate 361 of BQNB010007903.1, read as the reverse complement.
ATAAGCCATAGCTTATTAGCTTATTAGTTAAGCTGTTAGGGCGTTAGTATTTTTCTAGTATTCTTAGTTGCTTAATAGACTTTACTTGAATTTTTCACATTTTTCCATTAATTAGTTTATTTTTTAGGATTTTTCGAAAGATAAAATTTTAGAAAATACATAAAAAATAGAAAAAAGTTAAAAAAATTACAAAAAAATAGTTTTTATTTTTATTAAAATTCCTTTTAGGTTTACATTCAGAAAAATCATTTTCACCACTTTTAGATTTTAATTTTCATTTTTGAACATTTAATTTTAAGGTTAAAAATAGGATTTTAATTTTAAAAATAGTTAAAAATAGTTTTCTGAATTTTTTTGTTAT